>JASAON010001484.1:0-38356 GCA_030849065.1 Jaenimonas drosophilae
TTGGTTGAAGGAGGTAACAGAGGAGGGGTAGCCAGCCTCGACATAGCTCACCGTGTAGGCATTCAGAAGTGTGGTTACCTGGAGTTGAGCTGTTTCCTGAGAATTGTCACTTGTGACGTTAAATTCAATTGTGGTGTAATCGTAGTTGAGGAGGTTGCGAAGATTGGCAGTGCTCTGCATGAGGTTCACCATGGTGTTAGTCTGCGAGGCAAGATAGGTTCCTGCCTCCACATTTTCTACGTTGAGTACACCCACTGTGACGGTGGTGGATTGAGCAATAGTTGCTAGCGGGGAAACCAATAAGAGAAGCTGAAAAAGCTTCAATAGGAAGGGTGACCTTGATGACATGAAGAAATTGCAATGCTCTAAAACGTGGTGATATTCCCGAGTTAGAAGTAGTTGCGAGGACAGTATGTGGTGGACTTGTGGCAGAGGAAGATGTGGGGAAAGCGTGATCAGGACAGATGGATGCAAGAGTGAGAATGACGCAGACGAAGTTCCTCGGAGGAAGAAACTCAGTATGAACAAGGTTAACCGATGAGCTGCCATAAATGAGAGCAGAGAAGCATGTCGGGTGCTCTCTCATGCGGGCGTAGGAGGAGCACCAGATGCACCTCGAGAGGCACATGTTCAGCTAAATACTCTGGAATCTTCCATCAATCCAGTTTATTCAGGCAAGGCAGAAGGTCAACATAAGAAATGAGATGTCATCCGGGAATGAACAGCAAAAAAAGAAAGCAAATCAGTAGCCACATGAGTTCCTGCATCCAATCACGAAATCATTCAGCTCGCGACAACGTACATCAGTGATGAAAGCACTCAAATTCTTGCCGGTGAGGACATGAGTGCTGTGGGTGGGAAGAGGGATGGGAGGTGGCCAACCACCGAGTGTGAGGGAGAAGATTAGGGAGAGGGAAACGGTGGGCCGAATGACAAAAGAAAAGAAACGTTCCGGGAAGGCAGAGGGTACTCGTCCAGATGGTGTACTACGCGTCGTCATCCTCGCTGGATGATGATTCATTCTTTTCACGTGGACGAGTTACGAAGAAGCGCGAGCTTCGCTTCCGTGCAGAAGTTTCCTGTTCCTCCTTCTCTGGCATCTTTGTGGGGGAGTCCGACTTGACAGCCAACGGATTCATGTAGGTGACCTCATCGGTACAGGTACTATCCTGATGTATAGAGTGATCGTGATCCCCATCACTGCCACCGTGGGTACTCTGAACATAGGGGATTCCAGAAAGACTATGAAGGGAGAGGTGAGCCTTTCCACTCATGGGGGAGCCAGGTTGCTCATTGACCTCTGGGTGGTTTTCATCGAGCCCGTCTTGATCCTCGACACGCTTCTTGAAGGAGAACCTCGCCGACCTCTTGTGTTGTCCATCATTCTCACCCCCATCCTCCGGTTTTGTGGGGTGCTCAATAGACACCTGCGGCTGACGAAGGCGGCGAGCACTGTTGAGGGTGGCGCTTGTCAGGGTGCCGCTGGTAGGGCGGTTGATGTCACCACTGCCCTCACCATTGACGAATTGAATAAAGTTTGGTGAGCCAACACCACCCAAGCGATTACGGCGTTGAGCGTTGGGGGAGGTAGCCTGGCTGACCTCCAGCGGCTCCAAGGAGCTCCGCCCACCTGCGCCACGTTTCGGAGATGTCGAGGGTGGCACCGGTACACCGTGATGTCCTGCGGCTCGCTGCTTTGATGGGGAGGTGGTGGCGGAGCTGGTGGGGGTAGGGCCATCGCCCTCGCCAAAGTCCACGGCGAGGAGCCGAATTAACAGTGCAGCCCGGCTATCCTTGGCGTCCGTCAAGGGAATCCAGTCCTCCTTCTCATAGCCACGTGCTAAGCCTTCGAGAGGCACCTGGCAACGCCCTAGGACGGTGTCCTTGATGAACCCCTGATCCATCACCGTGATCTCACAGGCATCGCCGAGCTGATGTTCGCCCACCTTCAACAAGAAGGTTTTGTTCCACTGAGGGGAGCTGTCATCCTTGGCGGCGGAGGTCTTCATTTCGTTGTTGTTCAGTTTCACGGTGACATATGGTTTGGTCGAGCCGGATTTGGTTGAGATCGAGCGGCCGCTCATAATCGTGATGTTGAGAAGGCCCATTGGGAAAAATATTCAACGTGGAGAATTAGATTCACTCCTTGCTGGGGGAAAAACACGTTCGATGAAAAAACAAAGCGCGGGGTGACCGGCAAAAATCAACAATCTTCGGGAAGAAAAAAACAAGACGGAAATCACTACGTAAACGAAAAAGGATCAGCCACCGTATTCTCCGCAACTGATGACGCTTGTACTCAGTGTGATTGTGTGTATTCTGAATAACTGCGCCACGTGATAGAAAAGCAGAGGCTTTGCACGGCGTGTAGTGTGTGGTTAGTTGGTTACGTTTCAACAGCAGGCTTGGTATGTACGGCTAGGCTGATGAGTGCCAACAAAAATAGGCGACAGGAAGATGTTATAGAGATTGGTTGCGTGATCCTTGTGAGGTTGGGGAACTGTAGTGTCACCGCCCGAACACACAGAAGAGACTGTAGAAGAGTGACTAGCAATAGAAGAAAAGGAAGACGAAGAATAAGCGTGGGTACTCACAACGTACATGCTCATTGTAGTGGCACACATGGAGGTCATGGAGGAATAAGCTCTTCATTGGCGCGAGGCACTGGCACCGGTACATGAATGAATGCCTCTCATCATTAAGTGTAGAATACGGCAGTACTCTGCTTCGAGTTCTCATGATGAGGATCACACACGAAGCAGCCCAAAGCACCTCTGAACCAACGCTGCCAAAGTTGGACTTTTTGTTTAGACCGGATGAGTGGCAGTGAGGGAACAGAGCAGGCAAAACAACAACTTGTAGGGGGAAAAACATATCCGTGGTCAATGACGATCATTCAATATCATCCAACAAACATCGGCGGATAAGTTCGTCGACGATTCCAAGATACTGAGCTATCAAAGAACAGTAAAAACAATGAACCTTAGGAACGACCGCCTCAACAGTCAAATAACAACGGATTTGATTGTAGAGCAGCGATCAAGGGGTGAAGACGCAAGCAGGGACGATCCTTGTGTGTATTTGTTTTTCCTGTGTGTGTGTGCGTGTGTTTGGCACCAGGAGACGTCAGCCGCTACTGCCACACCCGCACACCCACACACATACACACAAGAGAGGGGTGAAAAAAAAAACAGCAACAACGGCATGGGGGGGCTAGAAAGGAAATAAATCCAAACAAGTACCACGCAAGGAACGTGTCAGGATGCGAAGTGAAGAGATTGTGCCATCACCAATCATCATCCTCGCCAGAGAGGTCTTCAACAATGACAGCGTTGGAGTCAACCTCACTCTCCTCCTCTCTTTGCCTCACCTCAGAGGTTTGTGATATATCCAACAAACAATCGAGCTCTGCCGCGGCAGAGGTCGAGCCATCTAGCGTGTAGGCATCACCCACAAATAGAGTGGCTGGTGCTTGAGCAGCAGGCTGTGCAGCCACAACCATTCTCACCGGAATGTGTGCCGGGGGCTGCGGTTGGGCACCCCCGACCCGGGCCACCTCTTCTGTGGAGCACAGGGCAGGGGTTTCCATCGGCATGGCCTGCACTGGCAAATCTAGTAGTGGTGGTGGTGCCACATCCTCCACGTCAGAGAGATCGTCCAGCTCCTGCCCGAGGCTTTCCCCTCTGGGCTGTTGCGGAGGTCTGGCAGAGACTGGCGCGCCGACCAGTGCCAGTGGAGGCCCTACACCAGAGACTAAGATCCGTATCTCTAGTGTGGCTTGCTGCTCTGCTGGAGGTACAGGGAGGGAGAGGAGCTGCTCCGCTCCGCGGAGGAGCTGATCCAGCCTCATGGTCCATGCTGCTAAAATTTTCTGTTGAGCCATTAATCGCCCGTTAACCAGCCTCACCACCAACTGCGTAGGGTCGGGTGGACTGGCATCCACAGGAAAGGTACATGCGTAGTCCCACTGGGCGTCTTTCGACTCTGGGGTGCGTTGGGTCTGCTCCCCAAACTGAAGGGAAACAAAGAGTGAGGGTGCTAAGGAAAAGAAGGACTTGCGTTGAGCCAGGTTGTGACACTGTACTACATGAACCTGAAGGAATCCCATCCACTCCCCACACCACCACAGCACGCTTCAATCAAAGAAGAAATAGGTGTAGTCACGTTGAACAAGCTACACCACAAACGTGTGGGTGTGTGTGGGTGAGCGAGAAAAGTGTCTGTATGTGTGTTGCTAACACAAGTTGTGTCACAGCATCTATGCAAATGAAAACGAATAAAACAATTGAAGGACGGTGTCATGCATGTTTGGAGTGAGCGGATCACAAGTGAGTAGTGATGCAACAACAGTATGATTGCCATGCAGGAATTCGAACTTTTGTTGGGCCCATCACCATCGTCGTCTTAATACATATGCGAGGGACTGCGCTGGCCTTATCTTTTCCTCCAGTATGCGTAGCAAGAAGAAAAGAACTTTCATTTTCATTTTGCACCTTCCATGACCGTCCCCTCTCAAGACGAGGAATGAAGGACCAATAGAGAGGGAAGAGGTGAATTACATTTTTCCTTGATCAGACATAACAAATGCACACAACTTTCAGTGGAACATCCGTACCAAAATGGGGGAACACAAAACCAGCAAAAAAAAGGGCGAAGATGAGAACTCCAAGAAAAAACGGCAATGCCGAAAGAAGAAAAAGCAGACATGAAATAAGTGACCTGCATGTGGTTATCCAGAGGGGCCTCTTGGTTCACTGGCTCGTGGTCATGCCACAATTTCACCAACTAAGACCCAGAATACAGGTCTTCACGCAAACGCTTGGAGCATTCAAACCAACTGAAAAGCAACATCAATCGCACAATCTCCAGTAGGGTACCAATAGGTATCCAATTATACAACATCAGCGAGATAGCTGGGGGCCATCTAATGCTCGGATTGTGCTGTGTTGTCTGCCGCATCTACAATTGATCAAGTACAAAAAAAAACGAATTCGACTTCAGCATTCCTCCTGCGCGGAGAAACGCTCTCGTGAGTTTCATGACTCCACAACTCACTTATCCAAGAGAACTAAGGCGCGAAAAAGAGCAACAACATCCTAGACATATTGGGGTGCGAGGAAGTCTCTACATGAAACCAAAAAAATCTTCATCGGAATCGTCTTCCATGCCTAAGGCAGGTCTCCATTTACCTCCTTGACGAGCGCCACTGTTGAGGGAGAGGCTTCGTTCATCTCCCCACTTCGCACTGCTGCTACGGTGCACCAGGATAGATGGCACCAGCTGGGCCTGCGACGGTTTTCGCTGTGGTGAAGTGCTGTGAGGAATGCTGCTGGGCGTTCCAGTGTGTTCCTCAGCGAAGGAGAGTGGGACGCAGTCATCCATGGAAAGGTACTCCATCGGGAGGACCTCCAGCTCACCAAGAATCTCAACGCGTGACCCCACGGTAGGGGAACGGCTGGTTCTACTTACACTTGCATTTGAGGTGCGTATAGCTACCGATGTCGGGAAGCAGCGGGGTACGTGCTGGGTCACAGGACTCTCACCCCTCTCCGGGGTGACTGTGCGTAGAGCAAAGCCTTTCCCCTTGTTTTTGTCAACGAGCTTGCGTGATGCTACATTGCCGCTAAAGCTCTCTGAGCCAACATGCCGCATGAGAAGATTATCTTCATCCACGGCGTCTAAATCATGAACGATAGGCTCAGAGTCTGCGGATCGCTCAACCTGCTCTGGGTAAAAGTGGTCGAGGCCTGCATCACCCAAGACCTCCAATGTGTCGGGCATTACGGGCCACCTTCAATATACACATGAAAACAAGGGAAGACGAGGGAAAGGAAGAGAATTCACGTGCTATTCTGGCTGCAGGAGTGAGAGTTGGTACATGTTAATTGAGATCATGATGGTGATGATGATGATGGTTCGTCCGAAAGAGGCATCCAAGTGGAGACAGTAAGCATACAAAAAGCGATGAAATGAAGAAGAGCAAATTGAATAGGTCGACTGCATATTCAACGTGACTGCGCACTGCACGTGTAGACTACTCAAGCAGTTGTTGTGTTTCACTTCATGCTCAGCATAAAGTGAAACACAACAACCAAACAAGACCTACTTCTTGTCGATGAGAGCACAAATAGTTTAACGAGGGCAAGGGATGAAAGGGGGAGGGGGGAAACAGAAATAGAATAAAAAAAGGGAAAACGAAGAAAAAAAGCTCTTCTCCAATGCTTAGTTTCAACGATGTCTCAGATTGCAGGATGTGCGTGACTACGGAAGCAACTGAATCGGCTGTGGCGGGGAGGAGGGAAGATGTTCCTTCCGACAACAATACAGAGGTACTCTCATTGACAGGTTAAGGTGTGTGTGGTGGTGGATCGGCATGAGCGTGAGAAATACATGAGTATCGTCTCATGGCATTACGCCAACACACCGTGATAAGGACTGAACGAGGATGAGGATAGGGTGGTGGGGAAGGGCAAACTCAGTACCATTGGCTGTGCTCCCATATGGCATGTGGTTCAATACGAAACAAGTGTAGCGGCGTGAGAATGAAGAGACGAGGTAACTGCCAGATATCAAGTGAAGCTCGCGCGTGCGTCATGAAGTCCGAGAGGGGAGAGAGGAGAAGAACAAAAGGTTGAGATAAAAAAACAACAACATAACAATCCCAAAGGGAAAAAAAGGAGATGGCGTGCAACTACCGCATGCACCGTCGCTTCATCCATTGCCTACCCTTCATCCGCAGCAAAAGCATTCACTAGGGGGTTTCTTTTCACAACGCGCCACAGCGTGATGGGAGGGGGATGAATATACGACGAAAAAAACAAAACAAGGAAAACGAAACGTATTCCATCCGAAGAAGTAAATGTGCGTTCGCGTTTTCAACAATGATCCATACTACTACTGAGAGGAGAACCGTGGGGGTTGCGAATATGGTACGAAATGAGTACAGCACATGACGAGAAAAAATTGTTGCTTACATGTCGATGCTCAGTAGCGGCGTGCAGAGGTGATGCCTGTTGGCAGGCACCAATTCCCTTTGGAAGGGAACAGAGGAATACCAATCGAGCCTGCGCTAGCCAATATCGGAGGCAAGCTGAAGGTCAAGGGTGTTTCTAGTGAGCCAACCGAAGAGGATAGCTCTGGTGAGGTTAAGCCCGTGCTTCTTGGAGAGACTATGTCGGGGGTGGCGAAACCTTCGACGAAGGTGACGGCAGATGGGCGGGCTCGCAGGGATGATGAAGTGCTGGACTGAAATGGGCTCTTGATGTTGTGCTGCTTGCAGGCTGTGCGTGGAGACTGGTGGAAGGTAACCGATGAAGCGGCACTTTCGGCAGCAATGGGCATCTTTTGGGGAATTCCTTCAAGGGATGCACACACTAACAAGAGACCAAGCTGCAAGCTGGTGGTACGGGTGATGTCTCGGGTATGCCCCAGGGTGTGCCAGCGTGTTTGTGGGATACCCTTTTTCAGCCCGTCTAAGGGAATGGAGGTGCTTCCGAGCTGCACGACTCCGTGAGAAGGATTAACGCACTTCACCGCCACATGCAGCATTCCAGATGAGTTGAAGAAGTAATCATCAACACTCATATAGAGCACCTCATTCCAGGTAGGAAAGGCACTGTTTGCGGCGGTCCTCGTTCTCCACTTGCGCATCCCACACGTAACCTCCACGAAGGTTGAGGACGCTGGTATGACCATGTGTGCTGGGTTTCTCTTTGGATAGACCAGATCCTTGCAGGAGTGAACCGTAACGTGGAGAAGAACCATCGTTTTACAGTTGTGGCGTATACGGAGGTTTCTCAGGGGAGGGGTGGCGCTGCGGGAGTAGAATAGTGTCAGGGTGAGCGAGCAGCTTCGCGAATGTGATGATGTAGTGATTAAGGGGCCTGCAGAGGAGAGGCTTCTGAGCGTGGTTTACCTTTATTGGCTAGTGCGCAGAAATGAAAATGGAGAAAACATGTTTGAAGATGTTAAGATGTATGTTAAGATGTGCATACTCCACAGATGCGTCACGATGAGAGCCAGTCATGCACCCACATACGCTCTCACATGGTGTTTGGAGTGGGAGAAGACAGATCTAAGCAATCACATCATCAGAAAAATGAAAACATCTGAGGTACCGCGCATCCCAGCAGCTACCTTCATGCATCCTGACATAAAGAGGTACGGTTATTGTCTTAGAACAGATCGTCATAGAACACATCAAACATCAACAATGAAATGATCATGGTGGGGGAAAAAAAAGCAACTTCAATAGATGGCACGCCACATGAAGATATGGAATGTGCAGAGAGCAAAGCGGCAGATAAGAGCCAGCGCTGAATCAGGCAGGCAGTTAGCGCAAGAGAAAAAAGAAGAAAAAAGGAACATGACAGCATGAATTCCAGAAAACCAATCGGCACCGACATGCACATTTTCACTCACACTTAGTGCGCGGCCTCAAATTAATAGAGCGAAGAAACAGTGGGGAGAGGAGGAGATGTGCGGGATGGCTCTGCATGCGCCAGTACAGCAGGGGCAGCTGTACCGCATAGGATCGAAAGCGGAATCACCATTCCAAGCGCCTCATCTCAATTGCAGCAATATGAACGAAGCTGAAATTGAGCAGCCATAGCTTGCATATTTTCAATGCACATGACATATACAAAGTGTTTGCTTGAAACCAGCCAACAACATGAACCCTCTCACAACAAAATCCTCTTCTTCACATGAAAGCCGTGATATTATAGCTACACACACATGATGTGCACCTTACTTGCTGTCTGTAGGTACATGGGTCTTCCATTGCATACACACATTCAAGGGGGCAGCCAACCAAAATCAACAAAAGAGTAAACGCCACAAAAAGCAGCTACTTTACATCATTATATCATCATGACGGTGATGCACTTCCATAGAAGTCCGCCCAAATAAAAAAAAAGAAACAAACGAAAAAAGAAAAAAGAAAAAAGAGAAGAAGTTAATCGACTGTGGTGTTCTTCATTGTTTCCTTTTCTTTGCTGAACAAGGAAAGAAAGCAAAGAACAATTCATCGTGGCAGTGTGTTTAGCCAGTCCTGTTGGGAGATGGGAGTAATCGGTTGAGATGGGCGCCACGAAACAGAGGATTGCCGTCCAATTGGTGGCAGAGTGAGCTTTACTTGCCCGAAGGAAGTCTCTGCGCTCGGCAGAAGACTTCGATTTACATGAAGTTCATCATTCGCGTTGGAGTCGGCATCATCGCTCATGAGCACCACGGAGCGCCGAGATCGAGCCGATGAGCTACGCACAGAAGGAAATGGGCTCATCAGCGGCTGACGCATGATGGATGATGCCTGTGGAGAGGTTGGAAGACTGATGAAGGATGGGTACTCAAAAACGGCAGAGGAGCACTTACTGGGGAGATCCAGCGATCCAGTTTCCAGAATGAGCTCCACAACGATGCTGCTGGGACGTGTAGGATCGCAAGTGCCGAAGAGTTCGTAGTGTTGTAAGTTTGGCTCCCCAATCTGCAGGTGCCGTAGTGGGATGTGTGCCTTGCCCATGGTCATGACTCCTTGGGTCCTGTGAGATCGCTTCACCGCCAACCGCACAACCTCCTCCTCCCACTGACCTGCATCCATGCTAAAGAAGAAGACCTCATTCCACTGTGGGAATTCTCCATTGGGTACCTGTGCCGTCTTACGTTTACGATCGTTGCATGAGACCTCCACAAAGAGTGAGCTATTGGGTGTGTTTACCAAACTGATTGGAATGTGTCTGGGGAAGCTCAGGTTGGTGCAGCCCTGAACGCTAAGGTGAAGAACGACCATGTGGGAGGGGGGCTACAGGATTCTCGGATCTGGGGTGGTGTGAGATAGATCCTGTGGTTCTTTATACCAATAAGAAGAAGAGTGGAGAGGAGATGTGGGAGTAGGCTGTGTACATACACTACACCATACACATGAAGCGTGCAACACACTCCCATGATTGGAGAAGAATCAATACAGGAGTGAAGGAAGAGGGAAAGAAAAAGCTGGAAAATGAAGAAAAAAAGAGGCTTGTGTGTGCGGCGTGGCCCATCACAAGTTAATGGCGCCTGCTTGATGCGAATCCAAGAGATGAACTATGGGAAGCGGTGGATATATAATCATCATCAACAAGAAACACTTCAGCAATGCATTAGAGTGGGAAAGAGTATTGAAGGAGGGGCCATCTCAAACATCTGAGCTACAGGGATTTTGATCTGACGTGATGCTCCACAGGTATGGAAGGTGCATGCTTCTGGATGAAGGTCAACAAGAAGAGCTCCTCTCGTGAAGCAGCTGCGCGGCCGCTCAACATACGCAGATCCAAAACGTGGTAAAAAAAGAAAAAAGAACGGTGATATCATAATCGAACTGAATTTGAAGAAGCGTCAGGCAGCTATACTCATCGCACAAAGAGTTTGTATAACCTGCGATCCAGCGGCAAGTGGCGGCAAGTACATGAACTCATCGCGGGAACCTGCCACAACCGTTTTGCTCATGCACCATTGCTTATAAAAATTCGTTAAAAGAAGCATGTATTACGGCAACAAAAAATGTATACAACACCAGAGAAGAAAAAAAAACACCGAATTCCTCCGACAACACGCACACAAAGATAGGGAGGTTGAGTACCGCCTTCGCTGTAGTTGTTTTGATGAGAAGAAGCAAGCGCGCGGGGTTCAGAGACTGTGAATGCCACCGAGCAACGGAAGTCATTATTGATCAGTCCTTCATGATGGCAGAGAAGTCAGGTACACGGCGAACACTTGCTCCTCGAATGTATTGGATAGAGTGTATTGTTATGGTTGTTGCCGTATTGATACTTTCCTCCTCTTCCATCACGTGTGTGTGGGCTGATCAGCTTCGCATGTCGGCTTGAGAACATCATCATATACGCACGAAACAAGACGTTGTGGTGGTCATTCTTTTACGTGTTGAAGGAAGCAAAGGAAGAAACACTCGCAGAGGCGGGCATCAAAATCGATGGAAGCACGAGACGTTCGTGCGATTGAGATGATACCGATGGCATGTCGGGGGAGGTGAAGCCAATCGTGGGGAAGGAGCGCTGTTCTTCACTGATGCCGTGCTCCTCCACAAACTTCACTGCCCGGCGTGAGCGCGGAGATCCAAGATTGGACGCATTACTACGGTTGCCTGGAGAGGAGGGCTCACTGCGGGTACTTCGGAAGGAGCCTTTCACGTCCTTCAGTCGGCTATTGGTTCGAAGGAGTGGGCTCGTACATGCCTCAAAGCAAATCGCGGGGAGGTCATCTAGAGAAACAGGGATTCGTCTTGGTTTCTCCAGAGGACCGTACACAAGAAGTATACTGAGATGGATGCTGCTTGGCCGGTAGGGATCGCAGGTGTGGCAGAGTGCATGCCACTCTTTTCGCACCTGGCCGGACTGGAAGTGCTTCAAGCACACGCGTGCTCTACCAAGATGAGCCAATCCTTGCGGGGTGTTGATGCACTTAACCTCCACCTGCAGAGATCCTGAGAGGGAATAATAATTTTCATCTATGCTGAGCTGAATCACCTCGTTCCATGAGGGAACGGGGCTCATTGACACCGATTTGGTGCGCCACTTGCGTAGCCCACAGGTGAGCTCCACGAACGTTGCCGGTTTCGGAAAGGTCATGTTGGAAGCTGGCAGATTCAAGGGATAGCTCAGCTCCCGGCAGGAGTGAACGGTTACGTGGATGAGAACCATGAAGGTGCCGCTGCGACAGGGATGAGAAGAAGAGAGATGGTGGGCTGAAGCAGCACTCACGTAATGAATCTTGTGGGAACGGAAATGGCAGAAACCGATGAATAGAACTGAAAACTGGTCAGTAACTTGGTTTGAGCACAAGAATAAGAAGGAGATGGAGGTTGAGAGTGTGTGCAAAAAAAGAGTATGAATTTGGAGTGGCAGGCAGATAAGCTTGTGTGCAGCCTCTTCAACACAACCACGCAACACATTTATAGAAGAGCAGCGTACATTGCAGTTACTGGTGGCAGCACAAATGGTATAGCCAACTGGTGGAGGTAATCCTCGTCAGCTCAACGCTTGTGTATTCGTTGATCGTTGGATGATCATCGGTTTGGTCGGGCGATAACTACAGTGGTGGGGAGATGAAAGCAGAAAGCGGGGTGCATGGAAAGATGAAGTACCTCGCCAACTGATAAAGATAATTCAACACACATACAAACAAAAGAAAAAAAAAACAGAAGCTTCGTTCACCATTCTCCCAACAAGAGGAAGTAGGAATCCGGAAGCATACTCACAACATCCGGAGCGAAGACAAAGATGGACACACGCAAAAGAAAAACCACCTTGATGCGCGGTTAAAGAAATGCAACTGGTGAAAAAGAAATTAATACATGGCAAATGACGTATGCGGCGGGTTATGCACGCACACGTTGAGCTACGTTAATCCAAAAAAAGAAAAGAAAGACGCTGTCGAAAGGAGGAGTTGAGCAGCATTGGGGAAACATCTCCCATGTGCGGTAAAAAAGCTTAAAAAGACACGTTGGGGAGCTGTGCCAAACGACATATTCCGCACGCGTATCTCTACACGCCACAAGACGCTAGCGAGCTCTAAATGAGTGGTTGCTCATGCGCGGCACCAAGACTGCCTCGGAAGATCCCCGCATGCCGAAGTGGTCGTCTTCAGCATCGCCGTCGAAGACATTGCTGCGATTGGTGCGGCTCATCCAATTGCGGCGTGATGAGGATACGGCACTCGTACACGCACTGAGTGGTGGTGTGCTTCGACTGAGATGGATGGAGCCTTGGCCAGCGCCACATTGCCGCCGTGCCGTAGAGAGGGGTGTTGGCGTTGTCGGGTATCCCCCACCTTCGGTGTTGCGTGAGCTCACCGGTGTTCGTGAACGACTGCATACAATCACATCCGGGTCAATCGTGGATAAATCCGCACTGAGGTCAAAGGCCTCCACGGCATCTTCATAGTCTTCATCGAACTCTTGTTGTTGTTGTTGTTGTTGAGCACTTCGGCGTACCTTAAAACCTCCATCCCGTGGGCATGAAGTGGAGGAGGTGCTCATGGATGGAGCAATCAACATCACTCGAGGCACAACCGTACACCTCCCACCTTCACCTCTTTCATGCTTCGCTGTATCAGCCAAGGTGTTGGATAAGGTTGACGCGCTGCTGCAGTTATCTGAGGCAATGAAGGAGTCAGTGAAGGTATCATCGGCACTCTCCTGACGCTCCTGCAGTTGGGGGTCATCATGAATGTCCTTGGTTATCTTCCAATGATCCTCCGGGGCTGGGGGGCGGCCAAAGTCAACGGCCAAGATTCGCAAGTGAATCTCTGGATGCTCGTCATCCTCACAGTGGGCAATCTCTTGGAGCTGATAGCGCTGCTTGCGAACCACCCCATTCACCAACAGACCTAGCCGAATACGGCACTCTCCCATGTGGGGGTGTTTGCGTAGCATGCTATCATCCTTCACCACTACACGCAGCTCTGCCGTATCCAACACGATCCGTTCTGGATCGATCTCGATACTTAACGTTTCATTCCACGTTGGATTGTGTATTTCGGCCGACACAGATGTTTTCACCCTCTTCCCTTTCGGCACGATATCATCTCCCAAGAGCTCCACATAGGGCGATGGCTTGCCAAATACGTGGGTATCCTGCAAGCCAACGCAGCCACAGACGGTAACTTGAAGAGATGGCATCTGTGCTTCCTCACACTGGTCTAGCGTCCACAGAGGCAGCCAGTTGTGGTTCTTAATGAAGGTGGGGCGAACTGAGTTTTATTTTTTAAAAAACAATCTTCAGTATATTCAGATACAGTACAAGAACGACAAGAGAGGAGTAAGAAGCGTTGGTGCATATGAAATCTGCGCAACATTGGCATGCTCAACAGTACGACTGCGCATGTTGTGGCGGGAGGTCAGCAGTTCTTAGACAAACCCAATCAAGAAAACGCAAACAGACGGCTGTAGCACGGCGCACGTATTTGGCGCTGGCCACCACCACCCATAATCACAAAAGAATGGAAGTACGTGCGGAGCAATGCCCCAGAGCATAACACACCTTGTGGAACAAGAAGAAAAAAAACAGCATCTCAAGCCCCGTACTGAGGCGGTGGATATGAAACGTCTGGATCCACAAATTGCTGCCGCACTACGGCAGGTCCTTCCTGCACGTATACAGGAAGCGGTGAGCGCCTCTGTGCCACACGAGTAGGCGGGCTGTCTGAGATAGTTTCGTCAGCCTCCATGCGCTCCGGCCTCATGGCAACATTGCGAAGGTGATCGGGCATGATGAGCATAGAGCTAGTAGATGCATCCAACGGGAGGGATGTGCCAGACACGTTGGCGGCGACACGTGGAGCATCGGCTGGCACAGCATTCTGAAGTGTTGCTGCCTCCTTCAGTGCCTGCTGTAGTGCATGAGTATAGAGGTAGTTGTGGTGGAGAACACTATAAACCATCTTGGGCAGAAACTTGTGTCGTGAGGTGGTTAGACGGGCGTGGCACCTCTCCACCTCTTGGCGTCGTGTTCCTAGCAGGATTGTGTACTGCCGATGCTTTTCTCCCTTGGTGGCCTGCTTCTTGGCGTACTTGCACATCTTTTCTTCGGCTTCTTTGCCTTCCTTGATGGCGTGCCGGAGCTTCTGAACCTCCTCGGAGAGTTGCCGAGACATGGGCGTTAATTCGTGCAGTAGCCCATTGTTGAAGGAGGCAAAGGCGGGGCCTTCGTTGAAACTGCGCATGGAATTGGCAGCAGACTGCACGTAGGAGCGTGCGTTGGCAGCAGTGGGGGAGGACCCCACAGCACCTGACGCGTCGAGCTCGCGCAATGAGATCATCAAGGCGTGTACTGCAGCCCCAACCTGCTGCACGGCAAGCATGGATTTTCGGCTGACTTTCTCTAAATTTTCCAATGCACTGGCGATGCCCTTGGCCTCCTTGTACTTGATATCAAGATCTCCGCTACTCATGTTGGTTATACTGATAAAGAAGACGAAAACCAACTCACTAACACTACAAACAGACATGAATAGGTGTGAAGTGAGAAATGAAGAAGGTGTTGTTCCATCAACACAAAGAGAGTGATCAGATCATCATGAACGTACGCGCCCGCACGTGTGTGAAGAGGCGTAGCTCTCACCCAACAACATTGGAAGCACGTGAGGTAAGGATGGCACTGCGCATCACGACACCAAGACAAGAAAAGGATTAAGCTCTCTACGATAGCTCAGCATCGTCCTGTGTTTAGTGCCACTACCACCTAGTATGTATAGCCCACACCGTTCCGTACATGCACACAGACACTGCATCATCATCATAGTACAGCCATCACGTGTCTGGGATGATGATGAGCGATGATCAATGACTGTGGTAGTGAGTTCGTCGGTCCCACAACACATCTGTGAAAGTGATAGATGGCCAAGGAAACACATGAATGGAGTAGTACCATACTGCAACGCAAAGATCCATCATATTGAATGTGCGTAGATACTTCATCACACATGATACAGCTCAGTGTGTGGTTTAGTGGCCCAACTACACGAGCTCATGCACGATGGAGCGCCAGCGACTGAGCGTATTTACAAAGTGCGGCATGACCGTGCAAAGAGCCGTTGAATCACTGTGGCCCATCACCAAGGACGTTGTGAGAACGACGATGCCCTCGCGCAATGAAACAGACAAGCTGCCGCCACACACCTCACGGCCCAACAGGGATCCCTCAAGCAGCACCTCGTACAGCTTCACCCGTACATCCGGTGCATCAGGAAGGCTATGCAGAAGGGTGCTATACATGTAGAGTCTCTCTGTGTCTGGATCAAACGAAACGAGGATGGTGTAGTCCTCGTCGGAGCCAATGATGCAGGTGAGATTCACGTCAAATTGCAGCGGTACCCCAAGTTTTCGGCTGAGGTGTTCTAAGTTGTCTTTGGCATTCTTCAGTGGGTCGGACTCCACGGAGGTGTAGGATGAAGCAGCTGAGGTGGATCCCGCACGTGGTGGGGCCGCGGTGGCCGATGACTTGCGCAGCTGGTGCATTTCATCCTGTTGCTGGCGCATCTGTGCCTCCAGACGCTGGACCTGCAACTTCCACGCGTTGAGCTCCTCCTTCAGGTGTGCATTTTCAGCCACCACTTCACCACTCTGACTCACTGACATGGATGTTTGCGAGCTCATCGTAGCACGACGATTGGGTGGGGCCACCTCCACCACCCCTGAACGTGGCCGTGCCGCCGCGGTAGCTCCAGCAGGATCTCGCAGCTGCAGCGTGATGTTGCTCGCGAGACCAAAGTCCTCGCCGAGCATATCATCCTGCAGCACCACACCGCGGTAGGTGAGAAGTTGGCCCTCAGGCACGCCATACGTTTTCAGATAACGGTGAATCTTTGCGACGCTTAACTTCCCAAAATCGCCCTTCATCACCATCTTGAACTTGCGTCCATCGGTGCTCTCCACAAAGAAGACGTGCTTGTCTTCCATCGATGTGTGGTGATGATGATGATGATGGAACGCAACAGTGTTGTGGGGTTGTTCTTGTGTATTGGGCAAGTACAAAGGAGATGGACGACCGAATGTGGGGGTTCTGTGGGGATAAATTGAGGTGTATGTATTTGCTATGAAGTTCAAGTCACTCATAGAAAACACATGACGTAGAGGAGGAAGTACAGTTGTGTTGCAGCAATCGAGACCCACACATGGCACACACACACACACAAGGTAGCTCAATGCTCATGCATGGCAAGGATGCGGTTTGAGTTGCTGATGATGTTGTTACAGTGGTACTTTGATGAGGGGATGAGGAAGAGTCGAGGTGAGGGTAGGTCGGTGTGCAAACATAGCAACAAACAAAAAAAACATCTTATATTGTGCATGAAACACGGAGTACTTCTCTAGCAAAAAGATATATAACACACTGGGGGAAAAAAAAAGAAGTGTGAACGACCATTCACTGTATCCGTGAGCTAGTACGCCACACGTTGAGATGTTGCAACAGACCAATCTACTCACACACATCAGAATCTTTGCCGTGAAACGGAACAAGAAAAAAAAGAAATAGTGAGTCACTTGACAAAGATTTATTAGATCTTCATCATGGTTGGGTGTAGAAAAAGCGGCAAGCCACCACATCATCATTGATCTCATCACACACATCGCCGCTGAAGAGATATTTGCGTGTACCCGCACAGACACACACACAAACACATCACTCCGTCAATGGCCAGATTAATTGTATTCATCGAATACTATATCTTGCATATTGCATCTAAACTAATGAAATTATCGTACAACACAAGAACAAGTGCGGTGCTGATGTGGGCATCACAATGTGAAAGCCCTCAGACACAATCACTCGTCATCTTCACTCTGCACATCCACATTTGCAACGATGCTGCGTCACCCAAGCAGCAGCCCAACAACAAGCCAAGAACCAATTTTGGCAAGTAGTAGTAGTAGTAGTAGTAGTTGTTGTTGTTGTTGTTGTTTGAAGAAGATAGTATCAGAGAAGAAGGACCGGCACAAGAAACAATCAAATTGCTGTTACCCCACACAAGAAAACGTAAGCAGTGATCAAACAGATGAAATGTGTGCGTAGGCTGTAAGAAAAAGACGTTTGCGTTTGTCTTGTATGTTGCCGTTGTTCGTTGGTCATTAATCGTGAAAACGTGTGTTGAGGCACAACAGAAATAAAAGAAAAAAAAATGATGTTGAAGTGCCAACTTCCGTTGTGGCTCACAGAAACAGCAACAATGTGTAAGTTGGGCGGAGAGAAATTCGCACCTCATCCACATTGTAGTGATGATGGCGTACATACATATCTTTTTTTTGTGTGCCACGAGTAGAAAAAGCGCGCGGAGGTGTTGATGTAGGGTGAGAGAGACGTAGGTACACTGAATGGCAACGTGCAGATGATGTGTGATCGATGATGTGCGTGAACGTAAAAAAAACAAAAAGAGCAGCGGCTGCAGCATATATAACCAAAAGGAAAAGAAAATTGCGGAGCAGAAGTGTACAGGCAGACGTCACACACACACATACACACACACACGTACAAACACATTCTTACTTGGTGGTGATGGAGGATCGTGGTCCTGCTGGTACGGGCAGGTTCATCACCGCCGCCGTGGCCTTCGTCTTGCGATTGGCGGAGAGGAAGGCCACCATGGATGGATAATGTTGCACCGCCACGCGTTGATGCGGTTTGCGATCGGCGGGTGGAGGTGATGGCAGCATCGGCTGAAAAATGACTTTGGGCGAGAGATTGTGTTCGGGTGTGTTGTGGTTGAGCTCTGACGCCATGAAGGGAGTACGTTGATCGCGTGGGGGCAGCACCTGCGATGGTGCCCGAAGATGTGATGGCGCGGCACGTCCTGTGGAGAGGCGCGACTGCTCCAACGGCTCCGGTGTTGGGAAGTGCGAAACCTGCGCCGGGTAGGGTGAATGGCGTGAGTAGTCGGAGAAGGAAAAGACGATGCGGGGCTGAAAACGCTTGGCAATGCTTGGAAGCTCACTCTGCGCATTATCATCATCATCATCATCATCTGGTGCTTGTGTTTCAAAGGTTTGACGGGCTTCGGGAGGTGCGGAGGTGTGTGAGCCGAGGCTGAGTGAGCGGGAGTTGATGGGCAAGACCGCGGGAGTGGCGTGTGTATCGCTGGTGAGGGGAGGTGCCGTGAGTAGAGGTGGTGGAGGTGGTGTGGCGCCCAACCGTTGCGTCGGCACGCTCTCCATCTGCGCATTTCCCTGTGGTGGGCGTGTTAAGTTTGCATGACGCTCACGCACATCCGTCACGCTCGGCAAGTCGCAGGACGCCATTGGGATAAGATGGCCCTCCGCATGCTCATCGCCTTGTTGTGTCGCGGAGAGGCTGGCAAGACTGGGGCTGCCATGAAGTGAGGTGCTCCGCACTCGTCCATGATCGATGCGGGCGTGCTCATCCCCGTTGAGGTTGGAGCTGGAGAGGTGCATCGAGTCGGCGGGTGTGGCAAATGCCACGGAGCGCAATGATTGGCGTGTGGGGCTCGCGTGCTCATCAAGACGAAGACGTGTATTGCGCAATGGAGGTGTGGCGGGCTTGCTGGGAATGAGGCAGGATGGCCGACGCTCCGTGTGCGTCTCGCCATGCTCATCCTGATGCACCACATCATTGTGCTGCTCCACCACACTTTCTGGGCGATCCAGCTGCTGTGAGGGCACCAGATGGAGCTCAACATCTCGATGTTCTGCCGTGTTGAGATTGTTTCCCAGCAAGCTGGCGGAAGGAGCGCGGCTGGCCAATGGCGCCGATGGCGCATCCCGACACGTTGGGCTGCGATGTTCTTCGGCGCGCACATTGTGTGGCTGCGGGGTCTTCATGGACGGATAACTGGGGAGTGACGTAGATGGCACCCGGTGCATCGATGCATCGCCATATTCATCGCCGCGGAGAGCGCTCGTGGAACGTGGTGCGATGGAGCTCAAAGTGGCCATGGATTGCGATGCCAACACCTCATGATGTGCGTCACCATGCTCATCCATGTGGAGGTGCGAGGTGCTTCGTGGGGCAGGAGTGGAGGTGCCAGACATCAATCGTGAGTGTGCCACATCGCCACGTACATCGCCATGCTCATCTTCACAAAGTTGTGTGGTGCTACAGCCTTCGGGGCTGTTGGTGCGTTCCAGCTCGCGCGACGCATGTTGATGATGCTCAACTTCCCCATGCTCCTCCTCGTGCAGCGCAACATCCTCCATCAGTGCCGGGCTCAGCGCGGCGTGCATCGCACATGAATGTGCCACGGAGCAGCCCGCCTCTTCATATCCATCTCGATGCTGAACCACAGGAGATGGAGGCACGGTGGAAGATCGGCCTGACATGGTGTGCGATGAAAGCGGGCAAAGCTCGTGTGTGGCGCAGAGCAACGCCGTGTTGGTTGGTATATCTGCGGTGTGAATGCGCTCCGACAAATCATGAGAGCTCAGCGAGTGATGAAGTGCCTCGGCGTGTTGGTCAACGTGAAGATGCGTGGTGCTGCGCTCCATCGTGGTCGCGGCACTCACGAAGGAGTGCGAGGCGATCAGCGCATGTTCCGCCTCCGCATGAGGCTCAGCCAGGATGGATGAGGTAGAGATGCCGGCGGGGCTCGCACGATGAAGAAGATCCTGTGAGTGAAGATGATGATGATACGCATCGCCATGCTCATCGGCACACAGGTCGTGGCCGGAGAGCTCCGTGGTGGGAGGGCGGCTCTCGATGGCGCAGGATGCGCACACCTTTGTGCCAACATCGCCCGTTTCGTCTGTGTGAAGATGAGCGTTGGAGAGCTCCGTCGTGGGTGCTCTCTCCGGGAGATGTTGCGATGATTGTGTTTCATGACGTACATCCATCAATTCCTCTGCGTGTAGATGGGCGTGGAGCTCCGTTGTGAGCGATGCTTCCGGAAGTGGTTGCGATGAATGCAACTGGTGCTGCACATCCATCAGTTCTTCTGCATGAAGATGCGCGTGAAGCTCCGCTGTGAGAGACGTTTCTGGCAGTTGTTGCGATGACTGTATATGATGGCGTACATCCATCAACTCCTCAGCGTGAAGTTGCGCATGTAGTTCTGGGGTTGGAGATGCTTCTCGAAGTTGTTGCGATGATTGGGAATGGCGCTGCACATCCATCAGCTCCTCAGCGTGTAGATGCGCGTGGAGCTCCGCTGTGAGAGACTTTTCTGGAAGTGGTTGCGATGATTGAACGAGATGGTGCTGATCGGTGAGCTCATCGGCGTGCAGCTTGGAGGTGGACGTACCTGTGGGCGTCGTCTGTGCCGTGAGTGCTCGTGAATCCAACAAATCATGCGCCAACATCGCCTGATGCTCCGTGCGGAGGGCAGAGGTGGAAAGAAGCTCCGTCGGCCGGCGCGAGGGAAGTGGCTGAGACACAAGCATCTCCCGCATGCCATCGCCGTGCGCATCGGTGCCGAACGTGTGCGCCAACTCTGCCGTGGTGGCGGCGCTCTGCATCGACGTGGAGGCGGCGCGCGCGAGCTCCGCCCCTTCACGTCCTTCACCGCACAACACCGCTGTCGGGAGCTCCATCGTGTTTAGCTCGCCATCCATCAATTTGGATCGCAGCACATGACGGCCCTCCTCGCCCACCTCCTCCTCGTGCAAGCGATGTTGTTGCAACATACGTGAGCGGTCTGCATCATCGACGAGTGAGTTGGTGCGGATGGATTGCCGATCGGCGTTCATCATCGCCTCCTTGCCACCGTCGTGGGTGCTCCATCCCAACGTTTGCGAAGCGGTGTTGAGCTGTTGCGAGCGCAAAGCATCCATCTCTGCGTCTTCTGGGACGTCGCTGTGGAGATGATGGTTGGTGATGTGCGCGGTGGTGCTGCGGCTGTTGCCCAGAACCATTGACATCAAGGCGGTTGGTGTTGCACCTCTTCCGAGCTCATCACTCTGCAACACACGTGTTGGAAGCTCCGTAGTGTGTCTCATGGCATCCTCGTCCTCATCATCATGCTCCTTGAGCACCTTCGACGGGAGCTCAGTGTGCTGGATGGCTGTGTGCGCAGGGGAGCTCCAGATTTTGGATGGCATCAACACCGTCTTGCCGTTGGCGGTCATGGAGAGCGACGGCAATGAGAGACGGCGAATGCGTGGCCGTGGTGCCATGATGAAAAATTGCGGTGGCAGCTCCACGGAATCATCCAAGCTCCCCAGTGATGGTGAGCTCAACGCGATGCAATGAGCATCCTGAGCGGCATCGGGGTTCCAATGCATCGTTGGCATCTCCATGGTGGCTCCGACAAGACCCAGTGATGGTGAGCTCAGCGCAGCACGATGTGCGTCCTTCGCTGCATCCAAACTGAGTTGTTGTGTTGGCATCTCCATGGTGGCTCCGACAAGACCCAGTGATGGTGAGCTCAGCGCCGCACGATGAGCGGCCTTCGTTTCATCCAACTTGAATTGTTGTGTTGGCATCTCCATCGTTCTATCCTGGGCATCCATCGATGGTGATTGCACAATCGCACGCCGCGTTGATGGCAGCTCCTCCTCCTCCACCTCCTCATTCTGCTTCATCGCCCGATGATTGCTTGTGGAGAAGCCAAGTGTGTGCTCGAGCGTATTTCCCAGAACCTGCGATGATGCACGTGTGTGTTGAGCATGGCCCCCCACCTCCTCCTCCGATGGATGAGACGTGAGGAGCTCCATCGTGTTGCCGCCGTACAGGCCCAGCGATTGGCTAATAAGAGAGAATTTGCGCACATCGCCGCACGGAATGAAATAGAACACCTGCGTTGGGATCTCTTCCGTCATGGAGATGCTGCACATGGATGTACTGGCCAGCTCATCATGATGTGCCAACATCGGGATGCGATCTTCGGCATGTGCGGTTGGCAGCTCCATCGTGGCATCCACGTTGCCCAGTGAGGCGGAGCGAAGACGATGGCGGCGGAGCTCACCTTCTTCCTCTGAATCCAATGTGCAAGTCCGCAGGAGCATCGTGTGGGCATCATCGTCGAGCAATCGCGATGTGAGGGCGTCGCGATGCGCATCGAAGGGATGGCTGGCACGCAGTACTTGCGTTGGCAGGCCCATTGAATCGCTGAGACCCTCCATCGAGTGAGAGAGGACAACAAGATGCTGGCCATTGCCCTTCACGGCGGCGGAGATCTCCTGCGTTGCATCACGCGACGTCAGATTCATGGAATGAAGAACTTCATGATGAACGTCAGCGCGTGCATCCGTGGCCGCCTCGTGCAACATGTGCGAGGGAAGCACACATGTTTCGTCTCTTGATGCGTGAAGATTGGCGGATGTACGTCGATGCAACTCCGCCTGGTGCAACATCCCCGTCGTGGGGAGCTCACGTGTGCCATCATCATCGCCCAGCATCATGGATGAGAGGTGGCGTGTGGTCCATCGTGGCTCATCATTCTGCGTGATGAGCTCTGGGCTTGCTGCCCCACTCATCTCAGCCGACGCGATGCGCTGGAGATGCACTTCTGTGCTCTGAGCTTGATGCAGGGCGGAGGTGGAGAGGAGCATCGTACGCATTCCGTCATCGAGCAACGATTGCGAGGCCAGCCGATGGCGTTCTCCGTCGCGAAGAAGATGATTGATGGGGCCGCCACTCTGCATCTCCATCGTCTGGCTGACCATCGCGCAGGATGGAAGCTCCTTCATCGTGGTGTGGAGCGGCTCGGCGGAGTAGCGCATCGTATCGCTCTTCTCAAATGGTGAGTGAATGCTTGGCGCAAACGGCGATGCATCTCGTGGACGTTGATGATCATCATCATCATCATTTACAACGGGGGATGGTGCCTCCATCACGCACGAGACGATGGCTTCGATGGTTGAGGTCTGTGGAGGTTCATGTTGCAGATGAGATGTTGAGATGCTTGGGGTGGAGGTGATGGAGGTCAGCGTGGCGGAGAAGAGGCGTTGATGCTGCACCAGCGCCATGGATTCTTGTGTGCCGTCGTGGGAGATGAGGAGTGGCGGCGTGGCCATGGATGTTGAAGGGAGAAGCTGCGAGCCAAGCTGAACGCACGTCGTGGGCGGTGCGGATGCATCTTGTTGGTGTTGGTCTTGATGCTGCGACAGCAACGATGGCATACTCGGCATGATGGCGGAGTCTTCCCGGGCGCGGTGTGCCTCACCCGTGGCATCTTGTTGCAGATGTTGTTGCACCAACTCCGTCGTGGCCGAGCGACTACGCAGACGTGCATCGCAGCTCCTGAATTCTTGGCTTGTGTTGGCATCCACATCAGCCTTGGGATCTTCATTCATGGCGGAGGTGCTGCGGCTGTGTGCTTCTACATCCAACGCCATCATCTCCACCGACGCAAGACGTCGTCGGCTCACCACATCGCCATCATCTTCATCTTCGTAGAGGTGGGCAGAGGTGGTTGGCCGAGGAGAGATGATGGCCATACTGGCCAAGGTGGCTGACGGGAGCTCTTCGTGTTGCGTGTGTGCTGTTGCATCGTCTGTGCTGAGTGGTGGAGCTGGTGTCGGGGAGGTGGTTGGCATCGCAATCGATGGACGAGCACAGCGATCCGCCACGCTGGAGATGGCGCCATCTTCGTGAAGCGACGGCAGTGAGGCAGAGGCAATCTGTGCGAGCGATGTGGAGCAGAGCTCCTCCATCGTCGTCTTGGCAATCCCACCGACGTCATGGCCGCTGTGTTTCATGGCGGAATTAGAGCGCGTGTGTGGCATCTCAATCGTGGCCATGGAGATGGAGGCAGATGCCACGGTATCCATGGATGTTGGTTGATGCTCCTCCTCCATCACATCATGTGCGTTTCGCATCATCAGCGTGGGCTGCGATTCGTGCAGCAACTCCGTTGAGATCCTCGCCTCACGTGTTGGTACATGATGCGCATCTTCCATCAACGCATCGTCCACCAACATCGAGCTCTCACCCGATGATGACGTGATGCCATCGCCACGCAGCGATTGAGAGGCGTTGGTGCTGCCAACAAAACCCTTCATTGGTGTTCCGGGGCCATCGTCGTGGAGCACATCGGTGGAGTAGGCGAGGGTGCTCGTGCGCGAGGCATCCAGTGAGCATGAGGTGAGCGTGTGCGGATCTGCGTCGTAGCGAATGCGATTGATGGGTGATAGTATCAAGGTGGCGGAGATGTCGGGGAGTGGGGGAGCATCGGCGGGCGGGAGCTCCACGAGTGGTGCCACCCGCATCGATGTGCGTAGTACGATCACCTCAGGCTGCGGAGAGGCTGGCTGCGTGCGTGGAGCCTGATGGAGGTACTTATCCATCAAATCATCCAGGAGATCGCGCAGCTTGCGTGCATCATCACGTACCTTGGCCACTTTTTCATATAACATGCGTTGGCGTTTGTCGGGGCTGTTGCGATGTGGTTCCTGAAAGTGGTGGAGCTCATCAGCGGTTTGGATTATATCATCCACTTCATCGGAGAGCGCATCCGCCTCCTCAACTACCTCTGCACGTTCTTCCTCTGTTGGGCTTCGCTCAGGATGGCGATGCATTTGTTGTTGCAAATGATTCATGCGTTGAAGAGCATCACGTGTTTGTTGCATGAGCTCCAGCAGCTTCTCCAAGAAGGAGAGGCCATCCATCGCAGGAGGTGGTGGCGGAGGTGCTGGCACCTCATCATCCTTCGCATCCTCACGCAAACGTTGGCTGCGTTGCGGCTTCCACTCCTTTGACGCCGATGACATCTCTGCATCTGCCAATTTGTGCCGCACACACGATTTAGGTGCCGCGAACGGGGCGTTGAGCGTCTCCATCGTGAGGCCCGGCGTCGTACATGGAGAGGCGAGGTAGCTGCTGCCGGTGATGGCGTTGGATAGCAACACCGGCTTGATGGCTGGAGTAGCAGATCGTTGTGGCACATCATCCTCATTCACATAAACATCATCTTCGTCTTGAGGAGCGGGTTCGGAGTAGGTCAAGCCACTCATTCGTAGATCATTGTTGCGCAACACCGCAGCATGTTCAGATGGTGTTGGTTCCAGAGGCATGGATCGGCACATCATCATCTCTGCACGCTTCGCCACCTGTCGTAGTGATTGAAAAGAGGTTGGCGATGGTGTCATGATCATCGTCGGAGAGCTCGTGAGTGAGTGCGGGTGTGGCTGCATCGAGGTGAGCTCATCCTGTGCGAGAGATATGGATGGTTGGCAGAGCAGGTTGCTGCGTTTCGGCACCATTTTTTGGCGTGGAGATGGAGATGGTGTAGATGTTGGAGATACAAGGACGGGCTCATCCGCCACGTGCGTTGGTGCGCTGGCGAGTGTGTGTGGGTGTGGTTGGCCAACATCATCATCCGCGTCGTGCACGAGCGGAATGGATTGGCGCACAATCATGTTGCTACGCTTCGGCACCGCACGTGGCTCGCGCATTGTCTTTGGCGGAGATGGAGGTGGCGGGGTGGCGGCAGCGATGGGTTGCTCATTTTCATGCCGGTGCTCCACGCGTGCAGTGCTGGCAAAACTGGAGCGTTGATGCTGCGGATGATGCACATCATTGGCAGGGAGCACAACGCTCGCACAGTGGCCAAAGAGGCTGCGCTTTGAATCTTGGTGTGGCATTGCACGACGAGGTGGCGATGGCGGTGGTGTTTGTGCTGGCGTAGGTGTACGTAGTGGAGGAGGTGCTGTGCTCGGGCTATACAGCCGTTGTGCGTGATGATGATGAATGCCATGATTATCTTCATCATCGGGTGATTCTCCGCGGAGTGGGATCGATGAGCAACGCACACATTGGCTGCGTTTGGGGCGTTCGTGTGGCTGAGATGCCTTGGGCGTTGTTGTGTGTGGTGTTGGCGTTGCTTGACGTTCTTCTTCGCGGAAGAAGTCGAGGGGCGGGCAAATTGGCGAGCGTTGGCGTATCGGTGAGCTCGCGGTGGTGTGCGTCTGACGTACAGATTTGGTGGATGGCGGCGGAGTGGCAACCTTGGCGGGTGGAGTAGAAGCACGACGTGGAGGTGTTGTGTTTTGTTGTTGTTGTTGGTCTTGTTTTGGGGGAGACTTGTGCAGCTTGTGGAGCTCGTCGTGCATCTCTCCAACCTCCCGCTGAAGTTGTGCGTTGTCGCGGCTGAGTTTCGCCAACATCAGGAGCGTCTTTGGGTTATCCACTTGCTGCACAACCGTTGTTTGTTGTGTTGGTGGCTCCTGAGGTGGTGGTGGTGCCTCACGTGGCCCACGTTGGATGCGCAACACGATGCCGTCGCGCAGGTGGAAGTGTTTGCCCTTCAACTCATCCGTCAAGCGCTGGCCCTTGTAGATGAGATGATCCTCGCGATGTACGCCGTAGATGGCGAGGTAGCGGCGCAGCTTGCTCACGGTGAGCTCATCAAGATTGCCCTTCACCACCACCTGAAAACGATGGCCATCCGCCGCATCCACGAAAAAGTGATGATCGCGACGTGGTTGGCGCGAGGACGAAGATGCGCCACGACGAGGTGGAGGAATCGCAACATGGGTTGTGGTCGTGGTGGTGGTGGTACGTTGGTGATGATGATGTTGTTGTTGTTGGGGTGGTGGTGGTGGTGGTGGTGGTTGAGATGATCCAGGACGTGCGCGCAGTACGGCGTCGTTGACGAGGCCAAAGTCGCGGCCCTTCACGTTGGCATCGAGCACGCGACCGCCGTAGATGATTTGCGGAGATGGCATGCCGTACAACTGAAGATAGCGCTGAATCTTATGTACGGAGAGGCTGCGGAGATCTCCATGGACCACCATCTGCACGCGTCGGCCATCGTGCAAATCTACGAAGAAGCGATTCTCCACAGACATGGCAGAGGATGGGTGGCCCGACTTGATGAATCAGTCGTACCTACTTTGTGAAGATGATGATGCAACGCAAGAAGAAGAAGAAGAAAGATGTAACAACAACAACATCATCATCATTACTTGTGTGTATGAGATGGATTTAGTGTAGCACGGTATGAATTTGGTGTTCGTGTAGTAGGATTCATGCTTGGAGATGCGCGTACATCCAAAAAACACGAAAGACGTGTGTAGCGCATCCCCGAATATGAGCAGAATGACTGTTCTTGATGTGTTTGTGCCACAACTATAGCCACGCGTACATCATCTCGCCTACATCATCGTTGTTGTTGTTGTCGTTGTTGTTGTGTATAAATTTCTGAACATGAAGATCCCTCAAGCATCATCCTCATCGTCATGGCGATGGGTTCGAGCCAAGTTGCTCAAGCGCAACGACGGAGTGGTTGTACGGCGTACAGACACGTCGCAAGTGTTCTTGGCACAACTCCTTCTCAAGCTGCGCATCAAAGACGTACGCCTCATGCTCAACCATCTCCGCGGTGGGCGGTGTGGGGAAGTACCTCTTCACCCAATCAGAACATGTGGCGTCGCACCGCGGGCAGGCGTGTTTCCGCAGCTTTTCAGCGTACTTGAAATCGAGCCCACGTGTGTTGGCCATCTCAATGTGCGGGTAGCACACAATATCGCTGGCATGAAGACATCGGTTGGGGTTGCGTGTGTGTGGCTGACGTGCGCGCTCCTTCGCCGTGCGTAGTGGTGTGGGCGATGATGTGCTCCACGTGTTGTCGGGATCTGCGCGGAGCTCCTCGAGAAGCGCGATGTGTGCTCGAGCGGCCGCCCCATGTTGGCGCATCCACTCACGTGGCATGGCCATGACGGGTGCGTACTCCTCCGCGACGGAGATGCACCAACGCAGCCACCGTGGGTCAGCGCAGGCATCGATGTTTTGTGCCGCCTGCGTGGTTAAGATGGAGGTTGGATGAACCCGTCGTCGCGCACAACCACGACGTGCATCGTGCGTTGGTGGATGGGCAGAGATGATGGGTGGCAAACGTGGTGAGGATGATGATGTGGCATCACGTGCACCATCACGAACAACAACATCATCATCATCATCATCATTGGTTGTGTAGCGTGGCACAACCTTGCGACCGTTGACGCTCAACGACCTCATCGCATCAAAGATGAGCTGATCTGCCAACGTCCATCGCTTGGATGGTGCCGCCGCATTTCCGCCACTCCCCGACGCCGATCGCGCACAACCATCGCCACCAACATCATCATCATGTGCTCCGCTTGCGCCATGTACTCCACGGCCATCCACGTTCGCCAAACCTCTTGTTGTGGCATCATGAGATGTTGGTGTTGCTGTTGGTGTTGGCGTGAAGCTACGTGAGAGTTGTGGGCTGCTGCGCGAGCTCCACGTGGATCCTGAACGTATTCTTGGCAGCTCTGCCGCATCCATCCCCGCACTTCGTTGGCCACCAACACCACCAGCGCCTCCTCGCGTGGATGAAGCATCGCCATGATCATCTACATCCTCCTCATCCTCGCCAGGAGGGCCATGGCCAACTAGCACTACACTCTCAGAAGCATCTCGCAACACCTCATGCATATCATCATCATCATCACCATCAACTCCCTTGCCTCCACGACGTTTGAGCGGATGGCCATCATCATCATCATCATCATCGCCATCGGCTGTGCCGCCACCTGCTCTACGATCATCGGCGGTCGGAGAGATGATAAAGCTCTCGCACGTACCTCCCCAACAAATATCCTCACCCGCACACGCACCACCACGTGGGGATGGCGTACATCCATCACCGTGTGGAGCCTCATCATGATCGTGCTCATCATCCATCACCGCCGCCTGCGCGTACAGCTCCTCCTCATCAACCTCTGGGGTGTACGCATCATGATCGTCGCCCACCACCTCCTCGTCCTCGTCTGCCGCCACTGTTGGTGTATCTGTGGTTGCGTGCATATCATCATCCAAATTGCGCGGAGTGGGGCAGACCTCATCGGCATCCATCAATGAGTTCTCAAGGTTTTGGTTCTCCTCACGCGCATCCGGCGCAGTTACTGGCGCAGAACATCCGCAGCCCATTGACGCTACCAGAAAAAAGAACAATGGCAGCTTCGCAAGAAAGAAGAGAAGGAGGAGGAGCATGACGTACAGCCATCACCAGCAGCAACCACATCATCATCATCATCATGAGCACATGATGCCATCCAACACAGCCCAGCTACTTCGTACAATGATCGTAGATATACATCATCATCAACGCCACCTACTCATTCGCAACATCATCCGTCAATGGATGTGCGCGGCAGTAGGCTGGCGTAATTTTTTGTGGCACATCATTCACTTTGTTCGGATAGATGGCGCGGCATCCATCGTAGCGCCCCATCTGACGCAGTCGGTGTGTTGTGGCGAGGAGCATGCCACCAAGTGTGGTGAGCTCCGCATTGGCCTCTCCTTCACGTGTCATGGCACGCATCGCACGAACACGTCGGCCAACCTCATCATCGCGCTGGAAACAGCGCTTCGAGAGTGGCACATCGCCCATCAACGCCGGCATGGCGCGGCCACGATCGCTTAAGCTCTCCATCGCCCGACGAACGAGCAGCGACGTATCATTATCATCGTCAGGTTGTGAAGCTGGAGTGGAGATGTGTATGTCCTTCATCATGTTGGTTGGTACATGGGTTGATGGAGATGCATTCGCCGTACGTGTGAGCGGAGGAGCTGCAGCATTGGCATCTCGTACACCAGGGCTGCGCGTGGTGCTGCGATAATAACTGGCGAGGGCGTTGCTCGTCAGGTGCGACTTGAGCCGAACAGAAAGAATCGTGTCATAATCGGCAACCATGGCAGAATCCAGAGGAGATGAACAAGAAAATGTGGCAGGATTAACATCAACAGCACGACCGCTGTAGAAGTGATGTGTTGGTGGCGCACATCTTTTCGTGGTGGCACCGTTGTTGTTCTTGTTGTTGTTGTTGTTGCTCTCCTCCATCATCATCATCATCTTATCTTCGTCGGCCAACTCCTCCGCTGCTGCGGCGGTTTTTTCAGTTTCTGAAGGGCTCGCATCGCCCTCGATGCGCGACGGCGGTGGCGACGACGTCTGCGCAGGAGAACCGTTGCTGATGCCTTCCTCATCCTCATGTTGTGGCTCCTCCTCCTCGTGTGCAGAGGTACCATCATCATCTCCCTCCGCATCATCATCTTGTTGCTCCTCTTCATCATCTGGTACATGAGCACCATCATCATCAACCTGTTGTTGTTGTTGGTGGTGGTGTTCGCTATTCTCATCATCATGATCATCCAACTTATCCGGAGACGTGGATGGCCGACCGCCATCATCCACGCGCATCTCCTTGTAGGCCGATGAAATGGGCTGCGTGGATCTGCCATCAATGAGCTCCATCGATGCTGACGCATCATAGCGATTGGAGCCATCTTGCGTGGCATCGTTCTCCTCGAGCGGTTCATCATCGCCATCATCATCCGTGGCACCAGCCGGCGATTCATTCGAGCATGGGTGCAAAAAATCTTCCTCCGTTGATGCCTCCGCACCTTCATCAACATCCCGCCCCATCAGCTCGTGGCTGTGTGCGCTCGCAGAGCTCACTGGGCCATCAATCTCCACCAACACCTCCACCGTGGAGAGAGCGCAACGTTGCGCGCTGAGCTCCGCGGAGGCGTCGTGGGAGTTGGTGCCACAGGGGCGCAACATGGCGGGAGGAGATGGAGATAGCTCCTCAGGTGATGGAGATGCCACAACATGAGGAGGTGGTGCATCATCATCGGCTGGGTTCGCAGGATGGAGATCATTGGCAACATCATCCTGCGATGATGGATGTACCACCTCATCCTCCACATCATCATCTTCCTCCTCGCGTACATCCTTCATCACCTCCTCAATGAGTTCCATCGCTGCATCGTTGGCGGCCGCAGACTCGCTGCGCTGTTCCTCCTCGACGGGAGGTACTTCCTGTGCTCCATCCACCACAACACCAACCACCTCCTCATGTACATCATCATCAGCATCATGATCACGATCATCCTCATCTGCGTGTTGTTGGGTATCAACGCGAATTGAAGCAGATACAACAACCGGGACCTCGACGCCATCGTCGGCATCTTCACGATGAATGGATGAACGCCCTTCGTCGTCGCCATGCTCTACAACATCATCCGTTGTAGCGCGCACTGCATGCACCACAGCAGGAGCATCATCATCATCATCATCATCCATCAGAGCATGTGTGTTGTTGGTGGTGCTGTTGCTCGGTCCTACACTTGGAAGGTTGGCGTCATGGTCTTCACGTTTCATTTCTGGATTGCTCTCCACCTCTGCAGCATCTTGTGAGCGTGGATATGCATCATCATGATGATCATCATCCCCCACCCTACATGGTTTGGGAGCATCATCGGCGCTGGGACCGAAGCTGCGGCTCAGCATGATGGGCTCATTGGCGTAGTCGGGCGACAAGACTGCCGCACTTCCACTTGGCAAACACGTAGGTGCGCCACCAACATCATCATCATCATCACCATCTACTACATCATTCAGTTGTTGTGGCTTTTCCTCTCCGACTTCCACCTTATTAGCATCTTCTTGTGCGTGCATCGATGATCTCGCGGCAAAGTTGGTGGGTGATGGGGCCTCATCATCATCTTCATCACCGGCGAGCTGTTGCGATTCTTCTGATGCAATGGCGGGCTCCGTCAGGATCATCTGCTTCGTGGCCTCCTGGTGCAGTCTCGATGAGAATGGCACATCCACCTCACCATCACCATCATATTGCCCTCCTTCATGTGCGTAGAGGATTTGTTTTGGTGTTGTCGTAGAGCGCAATGAACCGCCACTCATCAGCAAGTTGGTGGACGGATGCTCCTCCAAAATGGGAGTTGCACGAGTACCGCCACACTGCGAAGAAGATGATGGAACAACATGCATGGCTGGGGTATCATCATCAGCAGCTGCGGCAGCACTCACACCATCGTCATGATGAGGTGCGGTGCTATCGGCACTAATATCCACGTCAGTGCTGTTTTTTCCCGGCATCGATGTTTGCGCACCAAAGTTGGCTGGAGCTGGAGCAGATGCATCGCTTTCAGCGCAGGTTTGCCACTCCTCAGACGCCACCATCGGTGGCACACCACCATCGCCAACATCCATGGGAGGGCCATCATGTTGTGCATCATCATCATCATCATCATCAGCTCGAAGTGGAGGAGCAAACGCACCACTTGGCACAATCATCTGGTCATTGCTCGATGTGTTGCTCTGATTCAGCATGATGGGCTCATTGGCGTAGTCGGGCGACAAGACTGCCGCACTTCCACTTGGCAAACACGCAGGTGCGCCACCAACATCATCATCATCACCAACATCTACTTCATCATTCAGTTGTTGTGGTTTTTCCTCTCCGACTTCCACCTTATTAGCATCTTCTTGTGCGTGCATCGATGGCGTCGTTGCAACGTTGGGTGGTGATGGTGCCTCTGTTCGTTCATCATCATCATCTAATTCATCGTTGTGCCGTTGTGGCCCCTTCTCTGCATCGTGAGCGTCCGTTTCACTCTTTCCATGTACCGATGGTCGCGTACCAAAGTTAGTGGGTTCGGGAGATGATCTATCGCTTTCAGCCCAGGTCTGCCACTCCTCAGACGCCACCATCATCACTGCACCACCATCACCAACATCCATGGGAGGGCCATCATGTTGCGCATCATCATCATCATCATCATCATCAGCTCGAAGTGGAGGAGCAAACGCACCACTTGGCACAATCATCTGGTCATTGCTCGATGTGTTGCTCTGATTCAGCATGATGGGCTCATTGGCGTAGTCGGGCGACAAGACTGCCGCACTTCCACTTGGCAAACACGCAGGTGCACCACCAACATCATCATCATCATCATCATCATCATCATCTACTACATCATTCAGTTGTTGTGGCTTTTCCTCTCCGACTTGCACCTCAATCCTATTGTTTCCACGCATAGAAGGTCTTGATGCAAAGTTGGTGGGTGATGGGGCATCATCATCATCATCATCATCATCGCCATTGTTGGTGTGAAGTTGTTGTTCCAGAGGGAAAGAAGTGGAGAGCACCGCACTGCCTCCAGCTGCTCGAAGATCATCCACTTCCAAGGGTTGCTGAAGGCCATCATCCTCGGACATCTCACTTGCGTCGGTTGGTCTCGCGGTATGCACGACCTCCGTCGGCCCCTCCTCATCCACACGAACGCTCCTCTCCATTCCATCATTGATGCTACTTGGGGGTGCCTCACTATCCATGTGTCTTGGTTTTGTATCCTTCAACCTACGTTATACACAACACTAATCAGGAACAAGAAAAGAAAAGAAAAAAACGAATACGTACGTACACGTGATATGATAATGCACACACACAAAGAGCATAACATACACTGGGCATCTGACGCAGTGAAGGAGAGGCACACATTCCATTATGATGCCTCCACACGCTGATACATCGTGCGGAGAAGGATGTTGTTGTTGTTGTTGTGTGCATATGTTTATCCTACACCACACAACAACAAAAGCACAAGACATGAATGCATTAGAAAAGGCATTGAGCCACAATCAGTTTTATGATGCTTCAGAATGATGCTCTCCACGCTGGGCCAACATACGTTGGAAAATCATGTACACCGGCGGGTGCGTCTTCAGAAAAAAGGAAGAAAAAAATGTGACAGATGTGCCACAACAACAACAACAAACAAAAAAAATGAAACTACTCCCATGAAAGGATGCGCGCAGGAGCCGTTGATGCTGGCCATGAATACATGCAGCCATTCACACGACTGTAGTGCAAGTGGAGAAAAAAGAACAACAACATGAACACTTAATTCACACACGTTGTAGAATACAAACGGGTGAAGACGGAATTGCGACTGAAAAAAAAAAGAACGAGCAAAAAAACGAAAAAACAAAAATGATGTTGGAAATTGTACCATGACATGCACAGAACAACGGATGATGATTCACCAACACAGCACAACAAGGTGTGTGAGACATCGTTCGTCACTGTGAGAAGGAGAAGTCATGTGGTGTGGCAACACAGCCAAAAAAAAAAAAGAAAGAAAGAAAAGAACATGTACGTACTCACAAAACAACTCCACGCAACCACACCTACACACGCAGACACATACACGGAGTACAAGCCTATAGATCCAGAGATGCTGCCCCTCCATCAGCAGCAGAGGCATCTGCCCGAGGTGTTTGCACGATGTGCTCTGCCGTTGATGAAGGTGGATGAGCTGCTTCATCTGTGGCGTTGTTGTACGCACGTACTTCGCTTTTACACGGTACACATGTGGGCAGTGTATAGCTCATAGAGCCAATCATCTGCACCGGCGGAATCTCGCAGCGCACATCATCATGCTGAATCTTCGGCCCACTGAGCGTGGTCATGTGTGTTGTTTCAGGATTGTTGTTTGCGGCGGGTGGGGCATTGCGATGCTGCTCATCCTTGTTTATGGCGTCTGCTAGTGTGTAAGGCAGCGACCGTGGTGGCGGAGGAGGTGATGGGATGGCCAGCGCAGTGGTGTTGGCTTGGCCATCATCTGCAGCACGTCGAGATGTAGGCACCTCACTGGGAAAGTAAGCACGAATGGGTGTTATGCTCTCCAACGTACCGAGCCACAGAGGGTCTTCCTGCAGGGTTGGTGCACGGCTGATGTGTGGTGTGCCACTCTGCAGAACATCTCTGTTGTTGGTGTTGTGTGGGCTCAAACGTTGGGGGTGTGAGTTATGAGACGATGAGCTCTTTCGACGCGAAGACTGCAGCAGCTCCTCCAGTGGCCTTAACCGATTGGATGTGCTGAGGGGTGATGATGTGCTGCGCATGTTGTTGTTGTTGTTGTTGTTGGGTGTTGATGCAGCGTGGGTAGCATGTGTGTGAAGGTGGGGCTCCTCTGGTGAGCGCGCAGGACGTTCTTCATCTTCATTTTCCGTCATTGCCTCAGATTGTTGGTTGTGTGTGGTGCTGCTGTGGGATGCCACCTCATCTGTGTGTGGAGGTGTGGTGGTGGTGCGAGTGGCGGTGAAGCGTTGCGGGAGCGTACCACCAAAGTCATGTTCAACAACAACATTCAATGAAAAATTCTTGTTCGTGTTAGTAGCGTGTTGTTGGTTGTTACTGTTGATGGTACGCGTGATTGGTGGGAGTATGCGCGATGAGACCATCCGCAGAGGATGTGGAGGGGTGCTAGCGATGTGTGTGCTGCCGCCGAGCTCAATATGGTTGCGATCCGTCATGATTGGGCCGCCAGGAAGAGGAAGAACACTGCCACGACCACGTGGGGTGATGGGGCCAATCGGCTTGAGAGGATTCGGTGGCGGTGTGGTGCGCGGGGTGTGAGATGTTGCAGGTAAATCACGTGCCTCACACGGAAAGTTGGTTGGTGGTGGCCGGCTGACATCGTCGTAGGTGCCACACATGTGCAGGTGTTGTGCCATGAAGGAGGGCCCGGAGAGGGAGAGGATGGAGTGGTCAAGGCTGCTTCCTTGTGTGTTGCTCTCCGTGTTGTGTACGCGCGATGTTGATGGCCCTTGTCTGTGCCGCCCTTCACTGGAGTAGTGAATGAGTGATGGATGAATAAAGGTTCCAGAAAAGTTATCAATGGTTTGGAGAGTGGCAGTGGCGCAACATGGCTCCTGCGGTGTGGCCTCCATCGAGCGCAAATACACACGAGAGAGATGAATGAAGTGTCTGAAGAAGTACAGCAACGAATGAATACAACTACAATATACAACATACATGTGAAGAAGATGAAGAAGTAGCATCGTTGTCGTGGATCATGGCATACATGAAGAGAACAGTGCCCTGATTGGCTTCTCTGTAGTAGATGAGCTGTGTGGATGTGAGCTGCTTCATACACGGCACCGAGTATATGATGAGTACCAACCTCAATCTGTAAGCAAATGAACGAGTACATGTAAGCATGGGAAGGTAACGACATCCAACACAACAACACAATGAAGAACAAAAAAAGAAAAAAACAATGATTATACAAGCGGTGTGTTGGTAGTGTAATACAGTGAATGTGCGTGAGGTACAACCACATGAGGTTGGCACTTAGCGGTCCACGTCAATCTCGCTGAGTTGATGTATCGGAGATGGAATGAAGGATTCATCCTCCACCCCCAACATGTTGGCAGAGGTGTGTTGTTGTGGCAAAGGTGGCGTTTCTTCAATCTCGGCAGGACGAATGCTGTGGCGGTCGGCTGTGGGTGATGGCGGATGATCCACGTGCTGGTGTGGTGCTGCGTCACCTGCACCTTGAGATGCAGCCTCCTCCGCCGTCTCTGCCCCATCGCCGCTCACAACACTCGAAGAAGACGGAGCTGGCGCCTTGCGTGGACGGCGCGTTTGCACTACATGGGAATGGGAAGCAGACGGTACTGATTCACCTTCGCTCATCACCGCACCTCTGTTGTCTGGGCTGAGCGGCACCGTTCGTGGTGCAATGGCGCTCTCGCTGTAGGAGCCCAACGTTTGCAGCGGCGGAGAGCGGCGGAGATATTCCACCTCGGCGTTGCTGCTGACTTGTGCATTTGGATGAGATGTGGGAGATGGGGAGTTGTGCAGCGTCCTATTCGCCGCAGACGGAGTACCTGCCTCCTCTGCACTGTGATGGGATGCATCTTCTGGTTGTTGCGGTGCTTGTGGTACAGCTTCTTCTTCTTCTTCTTCCGGTGCAGCATTCATGGCACGTCGAGTAGCAGGATGTGGTGCAGATCTTGGCATAGAACGTACAGATGAAGGTACATCACTATCATCAATGGATGAAGTGGGGGCCCGACGAATGAATCGAGGTGTTTCACTGGAGAAGCGTCGCTGCAATGGCGTAGAGCCCGTCATTGTGCCTAACAAAACATCCTCCACCTCGGTGCGTGGNCGTGGTTCAATCTCATCCTGAGCACGCCGTCCAGATGGATCATCATGCGTGTTGCGTGCAACGTGTGCATCGCCATCCTTTGCTTCTTCACTTTCACGATGAGTTGAAGGTACAGGCGTGGATTGAGCCTCCTCTCCGCTCTGTTGCGGTGCATCTTCAGGATGATGCACTGACAGTGGTACATCTTCTTCTTCCGGTGCAGCATCCATGGCGCGTTGAGTAGCAGGATGTGGTGCAGGCTGCGCCGAAGCGTGCACGGCTTCAGCGGGAAGACCGCTGTTGATGGAATAATCAACGGGAGATGATCGTGAGTGATGAAGTGGCGCCCACTTCTGCGATGTTTCACTGGAGAAGCGCAGTCGTAGAGGTGTAGAGCCCGTCATTGTGCCTAACAAAACATCCCCCACCTCGGTGCGTGGCACAATCTCATCCTTGACGCGCACCTCAGATGAATCATCATTCGCGTTGCGCGCAGCATCTGCATCACCATCATACTTTGCTCCCTCGCTTCGACGACGTGTAGATGGTACCAACTTAGTACCTGCCTCCTCTGCACTGTGATGAGATGCATCTGCTGGTTGTTGCGGTGCTTGTGGTACAGCTTCTTCTTCCGGTGCAGCATTCATCGCGCGCTGAGTCGCAGGATGCAGTGCAGATCTTGGCGGAGAACGTACAGATGAAGGTATATCACTATCATCACCATCATCAATGGAATCATCAAACGGGGCGGAAACAGATGAAGTGGGGGCCCGACGAATGAATCGAGGTGTTTCACTGGAGAAGCGTCGCCGCAATGGCGTAGAGCCCGTCATTGTGCCTAACAAAACCTCCTCCACCTCGGTGCGTGGTTCAATCTCATCGTTGTTGCGCATCAACCTTGGCTGGCTGCCATGTGCACCTCCACCCTCCTTCGCTACGTCGGCCCACTCGTTTGTGTTTGGATTTGCATGCGCGGACTCCACGCCATCCACGGGCGCTGCAACAGTGCGTGATGGCGCCAAGGCGGCGGAGGAGTTGCTGGCCGAAAGAAGCGGTGTTGTGTGCTGAGGCCGTCGTGATGGGGCTGTTGGTGGGCGATCATCCATAAGCAGCGGTGTGGTAATGGGTGGAGCAGGTGAAAGAGTACGTGGTGTGATGGGAGGAAGTGGAGAGGTGTGGTGCGGTGCAGCCACATGGCCTTCATCCTGCAT
>JASAON010001485.1:0-38495 GCA_030849065.1 Jaenimonas drosophilae
CAGCGTCTTGTTGGCGGAGCGAATGCCATCCAAGAAGGAGGTGAGATCAGCTTCGTTGGCCAGCGCGAAGCCGAGCAGAACAAAAGGCTCCATCTTTGTGATGTGAAGGCAGCGCGGCGTGGCACACAACTTTCCTGGCCGATCTGGAACCGCATAGGCCCGCTGGACGTAGTGCGGGTCTGTGAAGATGATGAGCTCATCTTGATGGCCCGCGATATACACCGATGCCGCGCCATGGCCACCGGCCATCCCACACGAAGTTGGCATGCGGAGATAGCGTTGCATCACTACACGGTAGCGCCCATCAATGGTCTTGGCACCGAGGGCCACGGGGAGTACCACCAAGCAAGATCCTGCCTCACGCAGCGCCTGGCGAAGGCGCTCCACCACGATTTGCCCCTCGAAGCACAAAATGGGCGGAGGAAGCACATCATCATCATCATTCTTGGATGCGTGGAGTGCGTCACTCACGGCGCCGAGAGCCCGACCGAGCTGCGTTGGCCCCAACCAGCTGGCGTACGATACGCCCTGCTTGTGTGCTTCCACCTCAATGCGATGAATGCCGAGAGGGGCAGTGGGGATATCCATGAACCACCTTCGCCACACATCTGCCGATGTACGTCCAGCATCCGTGGTGGAGGAGCTCATCGTCTTCTTCTCGGTGTTGTTGTTGCTGTTGTTGTTTTCATGTGTATCCTGTGAGTCTGCCACGTGATTGATCGAGGATGTTGGCTCCAGCGCGGCATGTGCGGCAAAGATCTTCATGCACCCCACTGCCAGCATTGATTGCCCGGTACGTACCAGGCATCCCCAATGTGTATCGTGTGTGCTGCCGTTTGGAAGTGGCTCGAAGCGATTGCGGTAGCTGAAGTAGGGCAGCGCTCGCACCGCCTTCACAACCCAATCTGCCGTGTTGCTGCCCTTGTAGGAAGATGTTGTGGTACCAACAAGAGCAACCTCAACATCATCGCACAACGTCTTGGAGGCGGAGCGGCGGGTGGAGGTGTATCTTGTATTTACACCACAACGCCAGAAGCTGCCACCATCGCAGGCGGGCGGGTGTTGTTGCTGATCCATCGGCATCTTCCGACACACTATTGCATCCGCCTCAGCGTGGAGTGGAGTGCGTACTCTGTGCGTTGCACGCTATTTCACCTATGTCCCCAAAAAACAAAAAAAGAACATCACAGAAAACATCTGTATTGTACGATATGCATCATTCATTCATTCACCAACATGTTGCAGCACACAACACATGTGCGAGACGTGCACATCCTTCTTCTTCTTTTTTTAGGTCAAGGTTAGGCCTCCAACGAGCAGCGCGAAATAAATCCATTTGTGTCACCAACAAGAAGCGCCAATGAGTTGGCCACCACAACGCCGGTGTTGATGATGGATGACGGCATCGTTACGTCGCGGTGCGAGAGCGCCAGACGCAACTCAGGCAGCTCACCCTCCTCCTCCTCCTCCTCGTTGGTGTTGGCAGCAGGTTCCGTATTGATAAAGTCTGTGATGGCCCACATGGAAACATCGCCACACAGCGACACCGTCACGAGATCTCTGCCGTGATTGCACCAGCCGACGTGGCACAAACCGTTGGTGCCGTGGCCAGGCGCGGCGAGGAGCTCCAACACTTCTGTCGGATGTAATTCAACAATGGCGTACATGCCGTTGGCTCGGCCAACAGCCATGCGGTTCCCGCCATCGAAGCTGCAACAATTGGCGAGTGGCGGATTCACGAGCTGGCCAGAAACGGCGGCGCTGACACCCGCGCTTTCATCTGGGACGGAAAACATGAGCTGATCTTGTGGATTGACGCCACGAAACACAACACCTTCCGAATCCATGCTCAGCCCAACAAGACATTGGTGATGCGTGCCGCCACCACCACGTGTGCCATCTTCTTCCTCATCCATACGTGCATCGCATCGCACAACACCGAGACCAGAGCACAGATTCGGAAGTTGGCCAAAGTAGCTGCCACCAAGAACCATCTCTGTGCCAAAGACATGTGCCTCCACCGCTGTGGTGGTACAGCCACTCTGCGTGTTGAAGGGAATAACGTGGCCATCATCATCCACGAAGAGCGTGACGGATGCACCAGGTGGAGGTATCTCCTGCAGCACTTGTGCCACATCGCTTGTGTGTTGGTACTCGTGCAGAAGTTGTTGCTTGCGTAAATCCATCACTTGAATAAGTGGGCCACTCACTGCCATGACGAGATGCTCAGAGAGGAACTGCAGCTCCATCGCTTCCGTGTGCGCAATGATGTTGGTGTTTGTAATGCTGGCGTAGCGTCTTGATCGCAGGCGTTGATCATAGAGTGATACGCAGCCAACACCGCTCAGTGAGGCAAAGCCGCTCTGCGGGCGTGTTGGATGTGGCGAGAGAGATACAACGCCGCCATGTTCCTGGCCAAGAACCTCCATCTGCTACCACAACGGTGTGAAAAAGAGGTTGTAAAAGAAGAAACAAAAGTTGCAAGTTAGAGCACAAGACACGCCACGTTCATGTGTACGTACGTGTGTGTTGGTAGCAAAAGTACCATCATCATCATCATCACCATCATCATCATGAATGGCTCCCATCAAATTGTGTTTTCTGAATTAAGTCTTGTTTGCTATCCACTTCCCCCTTACGATGTGGATGAGAAGTTGTGCGTGTGTGTGTTGCACGCAACATTTGAAGCCACCCACCAAACTTCTGCTGGTGCTGAGCATGAGTGTATGCTATGCTTGATGATGGAGGCCATGCACGTGGAGATGTGCGCACACAGACATCTTCTAATCACGGAGCAGTTGTTGCTGTTCTCGTGGGCCGATCATGGCGTCGTTGTAATGATTGTGTGTTGGCATTGTTGTTGTTGTTGTGAATGGGGTGAGGGGGGGTTGCCGAAAGAGAAAAGAAGAAGAGGGAAAGAAACCTGCGCGAACGTCTGCGCTGCCCGTCGAGCTCATCGCCACAACAACCGTGATGATAGAGAAAGGCATGGATCAACACACCGGAGATGATCTTGTTGTGTGGGTGACGTATCTTGATGAAGTAGCACAGCGCCACTTGATACATCATCCCCTTCTAGCAGGTAAGGCACCGCCACATCAGTCTCAACAACTCACTCAACTCATCATGATGCGCATGATGTGCAGCACACATACTCACACACACACACACACACACACATCATCCCAACACCATCATCATCATCATCATCATCATCATGTCTCACTTGCTTCGGCTGTGTAGGCGAACAAAGATGGACTTGAGATACAGCGCATCTGCCTCCGCACCCTCCGCCACGAGACGTTGTGCGTCACCCAACCAACTAGCACACTCCATCGTTGCACGCCGTGCGAGAATCTTATTCTTCATTCGCCGAAGCGAGGCCTGATCACTACTCAGAGGTTCGTGAATAGTGTTGGTACGTGCCGCCGCCACCACCTCTGCCGTGGGCAGTGGTACAGGAATGCTATAGGCTTGACGTACCTGTGCCATGGATGCTGCAGATACTGCTGGCATTTGTTGTTGTTGGTGATAGGCATCTTCATCGTTGCGCGCCGCCATCTCATCCACGCGTGTGGCGAGGACGGCCTCCACACGGTCATTAAAGCGACGTTGTGCCGCCGCGTCGAGCGCCTTCTCCGCCTCCGCCAACTCATCGGGCAGCGTGAACAAAAATGGCACAGCCGCCATTAGCACAACAGAGCTCGTATTGTTGTTGTTGTTGGTTGTTGTTGTTGTTGTAGTAGTAGTAGATGGAGCTCCATGGCCACGTCCACGTCGCGGTGTTGCCCCTGACATAACCGCCGCCAGCGTACGTCGCTTTAGCAACGCAATCGGGCCGAGATGGAGCTGCTCCACGGGCGGATTCATGAGCTCCACGAGCACATATGGCGTATCACCATCAACAGGTGCCGCCGTCAAGCGCAAACACGCTGAATCATCATCACGGATAGATGCCCCATCTGCATCTGCACGCATCGTGGCATAGGCTGCCTCGACTTGTTGTAGCTCCAGCGCCTTCTTCACTTGCCGCTCCGGTGCAGAAACGAAGATGTACCCGCCGCGACTGAAACCCGTGAGCGGCTCCAGCGCGGCAATCGGGGCAATGAAGGTGAAGCACACCTCCACACAGGCCACGCGATCTGCCACTGCAACATGTGCTGCTGCTGATGTTGTTGTTGTGGCTGGTGCTGCCACATCCTCTGGCCGCTCTCGTTTGCCAGTATTGGCCAATGGCACGCCCTGCTCTGCATCATGATGGAGCACAACTCGAGCAAGGCGGCACCTCACCGACACTTTCTCCGCATCCGTTGGATCAATGGCCACCACAGAGACGATGACGTTGGCGAGCATCTCCAGCTCTGGCATCTCTTCAATTGCACCACCGCGTGAAGGACTGCCACACGCCACAGGCTGCGTGAGGTAGTAGGTGCCACTTACCATGGATTGTGCCAGCGCAAACTCTTTTCCTGTTGTTGCGCCATGAGTGTTGTTGGTGTTGCTGCCATTCTGTGGTGGCCCACCCGTGATGAGAAGTGGTTTTGGTGCCACCACCCCACTCGTCAGTGCACGAATGAGCCGCAGGCCTCCATCCACGACGAGAACATGCTCGCCGCTGAATAAACGAACCAGATTGCGAATCTCGGATGAATCCATCACATCCACATGGCTACTCACGTAGATGCCACACGCCCCTTCAACGCGCTGAAAAAAAGATGGATCATTCATATCCATGAAGACGAGCCCGGGAAAATCCTCATCGGCCACAATCGGTGCCACACAACGCAGCGCATCAATCACCTCCACCTTCGAGCCTGGCAGAAACAATCCTTGCGCCGCTGCTTTTCGCTGTTGATGTAGCGTACGTTGAAGCTCCGTCTTGAGCTTCTTCTTCTCCACTTCGGCGCTGCACAACACCTCGGCCAAGACCTGCGATCGCACCTCACGCTCCACCCGCTTGCACGTCGCGCAGACGATGGTGCGGTTGCTCAAACTGTGTTGTTGTTGTGTGGCCTCGCAACAGGTTGTGGTTGTGGGGCCTAAACATCGCCCACACTCCGTCGCGTACTCCACCGAGCATGGCAACGCTGCGTTGGCACACACACCGCGATACACGTGCTGCACGCGACCATAAATGGGTTCCATGCTCTCCTTGTTTATGCCCAGCACAACCTCATGATGGCAGCTCATGGTGTGCTCCACAACCTGCAAGCAATCGCAGCGCTGGCCGCAACGCATCAAGCATGGATGGCCGCAGGGCATCATTCGGCGGCATGGATAGATGCACGTGGCGTGTACGTGGCCGGGGTGGCACATGCCGGCACACACATGGCGGGCATCGTGGCAGTTAAACCCCTTCAAGCACCAATGCGGGCAGCATGATGGGATGGGCTGATGGCCATCCACGAGCTGCCGTTGATCGGGATGCTCACCGCAACACAGAGGGAGGCACATGCCAACCATGGAGGCCAGACACGCATCATCCTTCGGGGTGCTACTGTTGTTGTTGTTGGTGTAAGAGATGGGGAGCTGCTCCGTTGCCAACTTGGCCACAAAGCGCTTCCACATGGCCCACGACGGCGGCAGTGCAGAAGACGTTGATGAAGCACACCACGCAGCATCCGCCAGCACCACACAACTTACGTGAGTAGCTCGAAGTACGTGAGAAATGCGTACATCGTGTGGGGATGCTGCCGCCATCGCCGCTGCATCAGCAGCAACACCGAGCGCGTACAAGACCACATCAAAAGTGATGTACTCCGTAGAAGGAGATGATGATGATGATGATGATGGTGGTTGAGGTCCATCGAAATGTTCGTGCGGCAGCACCTTCACAACAACGTGCGGATGAGAAGCTTGTATACGCTTCATCACCTCCGCGGTGGTAGCCTCCACCCACGATGGCTGCACCACCACAGCGATGTGTGCGTGGCTTTGCTGAAACACAATCCATTCCATGGCATGTACGGCCTGGATGATCTCCATGGGCAGTGTTGTGTTGCTCCTTTTGTTTGTGTGTGTGCTCGGTGCATCTCCTCCGTGGTGGGTCCAGACCCATAGCGGCGACTGCAATCCGAGCTGAAAACAACGTTTTCTGTGCTCACTGGATTGGCGGCCATAGAGCCGCTGGGAGATGAAGAGCTCCGCTTCATTGACGAGTGTGGTGGAGCTCATGGCACATGCGCTACAATCAATGAAGGGATTATTCTTGTGGTTGTGGTGGTCGCTGAAAATGAAGATGAAGATGAAGAGAGGAGGAGTTGAAGAACGCGTGGCATAAGCGCCATGACACAACACGCACCTATATAGCTCAATGGAGGACGGAGCTCCAGCAACAACAACATAAAATGAAAGGTGAGGCTGATCATTTTGATGCAGCAAGCATAATGATGTATGGCTTCCAAAACTGGCGAGGAGAAAAAAGAGTGTGCGGCGGAGTGAAGTATGCGCACTCTCACGCACACACAATCGGAGAAAACCTGCAGCGGAGATGTAGAATAAGAACCCGCCAGAGTGAGCAGCAACACGTACACGTACACATATAGCAATACAGCACAAGCTTAAACATAGAACACAGACACGTAGTGATGTGGGCCTGATGAGCTTGGTGTTACATCAATAATCTCAATCATTCCTAGCGTAGGATGAGCGTAGGCGGTGTTGCTGTTGCGATGGGCTGCGATCCTCCACTGGTGCCGGTGAGCGCTCCATCGAGCGGCTTGCCTCCTTCGTGATGCTCTCGGCCGTGTGAAGCTCCACAACGGCGGCACTGACGCGATCATCAGCCTCCTCCGCACGTTGTGCCAAACACTCGAGCAAATCCGTCTTCTCCTTCAGCAACCTCCGCAAGCGACGCACCTCATCTGCCGTGGCGGGTGAAGCATCACCTCCACCAACGCCACCAACGCGTTGCTGCTGCTGCTGTTGCGGCACAACATTGGGCGCGCCAGACTTCTTCATCTCTATTCCACGTGGGCTAACCGTGGGAGAAGGTTGGCCGCCCTTTTGCTTCTCCAAATCATCAATGATGGCGAGGAGCTCTTCAATACGCTGCTGATCTTGTTTGCGCGCAGCCTTGTTGGCTTCGTTCAGCTCACGCACCTGAGCCGCCGCCGCCAACATCTCTTCCTGGTGAGCACATAAATCTCGACGAAGTGCGGCGTTTTCACGAATGGCAGCGTCAAGCTGCGACTCCACCTCGTGGCAACGTTCCGTCATGCGTTGATGTGCAGCCACCACATCATCGCGCTCCCGTCGCATGGCAACAACTTCACCGCCCGCCGCAGCAGGTGCTGCTGCTCTAGATGCAGGTGGAGGTAAGATGGCCTTGTGCTGAGTTTGCATGAGCTCCTGTGTTTTGCGTTCGCAGTTGATGCAGCTCGGCAACATCGTCAGCCGCTGACATCCTGGGCACACCTTTGCACTAGTCATGATGTATGTGTACGTGTGTTGGGGAGAGGGGTGCAGGAGCTACTACAGTTGTGACGAGAAAAAAAACACAATTCATGACCGATTTTGAAGAAAAAGGTGCAAGTGGTGCAACATCCCACGCACATCATATCTCAGAAGCGGTGTGTGCCCACGCTTCTCAATGGAAATGATGCAAGAAAAATGTTTGTGATGGTTTCAAGATTAAGTTGTTCTTGGCCACAGAAGAAGAAGGCAATTCAACGCGTTGTACGAGCGGGAGAGGGGGTGGGCGATGGATCTCCTACTGACCACCAAACAAGAAGAGCATGAAACTGGCAAAGGTGGTGAGAATCATCACGGCCTGATAGCCGCAACGAATACGTGCTTCACGTCTGAGGTGCTCCACGCACTTCCATAAGGTTGTGGCATCAACGAGGAGGTACGTCTTCTTGGCCACGTACACGTCGTAGCCAATCTCCACCAAACCTGCCAACAACATCCACGCAGACCCCATCAAGCTGTAGTGCAACAGGGAAAACACACGAATGGAGAGGATCGCAACGAAGGTTTGGTTGTAGTTGCGCTCCATCGCCATGGAGTGCTCCATCGTGTCAGCGTACTCCTCAACGAAGGCCAACATCATCACCGAGAGCGCAGTTGCGCCTACTTGAAGGACAAAGGCCAATGCGTTGGAGGCGGTGAGGCTCAGTGAGTGGCCACCAAGTACGGCCAAGAAGCAAAGATGCATGCCAACATAAATCATCGCACGACGTTGTTCCGAGAGAGAGTAGCGCTTCTTGTTGGTTACTAGAGCAGGAATCCATTGAAACTGGAGCAAAACTGCTTCGCCAAATTTTTTGAGGCTCATGATGAAGATGAGTGTGTTGGTGTTGTTGGTGTTGGTTGTTGTGGTTGATGAAGATGACGATGATCAATGTGTGTGAATGTGCAACCTTTCGCAACCACACAAATTGATGCAGAGAATGATGAGCTACTACGTCTACCCAACATAACAACATGGTGCAATTCAGCAGAGGTGGAAGAAGATGATCCAAGGAGTTGGCACATTCACCAACATGATTTGTACGTTGCACGCACAACAACAGCAACCAACACTGGAACATCAGCACTTAATCAGAGGAATAGAAGGCAACAGAGATGAACCTTATCACCGCGTACACCAACTGACCCGAGAAGCACACCACGGATGCAGTTGCTGCTGCTTGATGTTGTTGAGTTTGCCACAAATCGCAACGGTGATGATGATGGTGTGTGCCAGATTCCATTCCTCCTCCTCTCACATCATCGTACGTAGGCTGAAAACGTAGCACGTCTGTGCGTGTGTGTTGGTGCGCCATGAGGCGATCATTCATGCATGTTTTATCCTCGCAACACACGCGTACAACCTAATCGCTGTACTTGTGAATGATGGAGAAGACCATGACGAGAAGGATCAGCACAATCATCACCACGTCGAGGAGGATGTTGAAGTAGCTCTGCTTCTCAAAACGGCCAACCTCGCGCCAGAGATTGGTGGCATCCACGTAGAGGCTACCACTCTGTGCACGCACAACGAGGAAGGCGAGGCACGCAATGTGCAGCAACGTGATGGAGATGCTGCCCAGCATGATGGCGTGGATGATTTGGAAGACGCGGAGTGCAAGATAGCAATCCACGACGGGGTTGGTGCTCCGCTCGCACTCCATCGCACTCGTTGTGCGCTCGCTGTAGTCGTTGAGATTGAAGGCGTAAATGATGGCGAAGAGCATCTGAATGACCTCCACCACAGCTGCCGCAATCCATCCACTCACGAAGTGCAGAAGATTGCCGCCAAGTGCAAGTGCGCTGATGCAGTAAATGAATAAGAACATGTACGCACGTTTGCGCTCTGTCGCAGAGTGCTTCCTAGGGTTGCGAAGGGTCTGGAAGACCTCCTTTTGGCACTCAACGAGCCGCATTTTGTTGTTGCCGTTGATGAGTGTTGTGGTGGGATCAACCAAAGAAAAAAAAAGGTGGAAGGGGATGCGTGCCACAACAACAACGTGTAAAACTGGTACAAATGAGGATGCTAATGAAGAAGACCAGAAGAAGAAGAAGATGATGATGATGATGCATACAGACACACACACACGCGCGCGCACATACTTCATAGATACAAACACACAACATTCATGCGCACGTTGGATCAACCATGTAGTGGATGCACCAAATGATCATCCCTCTCATCTAAGTCAATGCCATGTGGGTCATCTCTTCACGCTCTCTTCGGATCTTCTGATGGTGGTTTGACCCACACAAACACACACACACACACACAAACACACACCAGAGACACATCAACGTTGTGCGGCGAGAGATGTTCTCACATGGCCCACCACGTTATGCTGCGAGCGGCCGTGGCCACGAGACGATATCGCGGATTCACTGCCAAGGCAACAGGCACATCACTATCCTTGGACTGCATCTCCAGCTTGAGCAGGCCAGGTTTTGGCAGCGCCAACGCATCTTCATGTGTTGTCGTTGCCGTTGATGTCTCACCTCCGTAGACGAGAAGGTGCCGGCCACCAACCATGGCACTCGTGGATTGCACCACGTCCGAATCTGCCAATCCTGGCGCAACATACTTGGCTCCAATCGCATCTCCGCAACCAATGAAGTGGCGCTTCGCATCATCGTGGAAGTAGTTGATCTCCACCGCGTTGGTTTTGTAGTTGTACGCCAACACCTCTCCGAGCGATGACGTCAGGAGAAGACGGCTGCCATCCACGTTGGCATCGATGCCTTTACAACGTGGCGCAGATCCATCGGATGAAAAGATGCGCGAACAATTTATGCGGCACACGGGCTCATCACACAATCGCCGGCGATCAAACAGCACCACCTTCGCATCATCACCCACAACAAATGTGTTGCCATCTCGTCCAAACACAACCGTGGCCTTGCCATGGATGCTGCGCGGAGATGAGCACGCAATCGCGCCAGATACCATGGGATGGAAGAAGGCCAGCTGACGTCGCGAGCTCACAACGGCGGCCAACACATCCGTGGTGGGGCACTGTGAGAGAGATGTATAAACAGGCATGTTTTTGATGGGCCGAATCTCACCCTCCACATCATTCAAGTAGGCCAGCGCACCAACAAGTTGTGCCGTCTCGAGATTCAGCAGGTGAAGATGGCCATCGAGTGGGAAACGTGGAGCTACACAAACAAGCCCATCACCCTGTGTGAAGCACGCCTGATGTACGCCAAAGGTATCAAAGTGGTACGTTTCCACGTGATTGAGGGCGTTGACGTCGGCCAATCGCACCGCATCATCTCCGTGTGATGATAAGAAGAGCTCCCCACTCTGAGAAAAATCAATGGAGGTTGGCTTTGGTTCGTTTAGGGCGGAATAAAGCTGCGCCGCGACCTCCACGGGTGCTGCCAACGCCTCCGCCATGTGCTGGTGCGCGCGTGGAAGATGAATGTGAAGATGTGGCGGTATCACTCAGCCCAGACCACAAGCTACTGCCACAACAAACAATGAACGTACACGAAAATAATAATAATAATAAATAGAGCAAACGAAAGAAAGAGTAATCGGCATCATGATGTGTGTAGCACACCGAAACACCACCAAATGGTGATTGGCCTGTGGCAAATGAAGATGTTCTTAATCGCATGTTATGATTATGCATTCACAACACCAACAAAACACATGTAAATGTTGGCATCATGATGGCGATGATGATGTTGTTGTTGTTGTTGGGTTAGTCCTCCTCCAGCGGTAGCCCCAGTGTGAGGAGGGTGATGGGATGAAGTGTACGTCGTGTTGGCAACACAAAGAGTGCCGATGTTGTGTTGCTGGGTGGCATCTCCTCCACCTCCTCCGTACTCCGCGTGGCGTGTGCGTGAATCTCAAGTGCCATGCGCTGCAAACGTGCATCGGCGTTTGGCGCACTCACCCAGTACGCAATCAGCGGATCCAAGAAGATGGTGGAGAGGATGTGTTTGTGTTCTGAGTGAGAGAGAATAGAACGAACGCGCATCAACGCCCGGAGAACGTAGACCTTGCCGAGCAGCATCCGCGTACCTGCCACCGCCAACACACGTCGCGCCACATCCAAGTGCGGTGTGAGCGGGTAAATCAATATTCTTCGTGTGAAGAACACGCACGCATCGTAGAGGTTGTCGGCGGGATCGAGATAGCTCAACGCGGGGCTCAACGTGCATAGGTTCCATACAGACTCACTACATCCGCTCTCACCCGTGAAGAGTGCGTCGTAGGCTTCAGCAAAGAGAAGATCAGCGGTGAGAGCGGCAACAGACGTGGTAGATGGAGGAAAGAGGAGTGCCGGCAGCTTCACACGTCCAAGGACGTCGAGCTCATCCTTTGTGAAGATGAGGTTGGGCTTCTGTTTGGGTACAGCAAGCTGACGGCCTGTAAGGGGTGCTACACGTCCGTGTGTTGTGTGGATGTTGCTGGATGAGATGGATATGGTGGCTGCTTCATCGGGGTGTGCGGGCGATGATGTCTCGGCTGGCGCGGAGGTGCACGGCTCAATCTCCTCCACCATCACTCGTGAAGATGAAAACTCCGCCACGTTGCCGGTCCAAACCGGCACAGGAGCTCCATCACCCGGAAGCAGAGTTACGTCTTCACTCTCTTCCTCCATCCTCATCCCCGCACATGTTGTTGTTGTTGTCGGTGCATGAGCAGAAGCTGATGGCAGCTGAGCAAACACCACAGAGTCGCTCTTGAGGGCCTGTGCGAAGTCTCGAAGATGTGTTGGTACATAGCGCAGCACCTCCGCCACCTCTCCTTCAGCATCTTCAAATGCCAACAACAACACTTCTTCGCTAAAGTCTGCGTTTTCCTTCCGAATGCGCAGCTCACGACGCTCCTGTGCCGTTGTGAGCTCAGGAGTGGTGAGCTCCATCATGTCAGAAACAATATCTGGATCCACTCGCGCAAACAAACCACTGAAGGCGTTGCCAAAACCGTAGCGCACCTCCTCCGTCGAGGTCTGCGCACCGCTCTCCCCACCAACATGGCGAAGCGTTTGCACATACTCCGTTTCATCCTCCTCTGCGGCTCGATCATCATCCTCGCCATCATCACCTGCATCTTGGGCATGTTCTTCGTTGTTGTTGGCACCACCCACTACCTCTTCAATCAACTTGCGCTGTTTGTTGGTGGCAATGAGGTAGGCCGGATTATCCAAGCTTGTGAAGTGCTCACCAACAACAGCCTTGGGAAGACGTACGCTCAGAAGATTCTGTTCCAGGTTGTACGTGGCACCTTCACCACGCCCCTCGCAGAGTTGCTGATCGAAGCGCAAGCGAAGGTAGTAGGGTGAGCAATAAAACGTGAATTGTGTCTCGACGATATCAAACACGGCAGACATCACCTTACACATGATGGAGAGGTATATATCCACGACGACGAATTCATCATTTTGTGTGCAACCAAATGTTGGAGTTATCATCGTTGCAATCCAATGAAAGTACGTGTGTATGTGCTGCAACACAACAAGTACAACTACACAGTCTTCAACCACTGGATGAAGATGGTGAAAACAGAGAGATGGAGAAGAACGGAGAGGAAGCACTTGATACAGAAGTTGGATGCATAGCTACCACACACACACACACACGTCATCATCATCACAACACACGTATGCGTGTGCCAGCCTTTATAACTCCACTTGCATCAATACACACACAAGACACAACCACAACCACAAACACATATATATAGTGTGTATGTGTGTTTGTGTGTGTCGTTGATGCTGAGAGGTGTACCAAGATGAAAGTGAAGGAGGAGAGAGATTACCAAAGCTGTCTTCGTCTAATGAAAGCATCAAAATCTACGATCCCCACGCGCACAAACACACATCAACACACTGAACCAGATTGAGGTACCTCACTCATCCAAACATTCATTTCATTGAGAAACAAAAAGATGCTGTGCAGACGTTGATGATGGAAAAATTTGTTGTGTTGTGTTTCCTGGATCAAACCATAGCAACCGCGGCGTTTGCCGGTGGCAGCGGGTCTGCCGGTGGCGCGTCGGCAGACTTTGGCCTCATAAACAACAAAATGTGTGGCTCTGGACGATGAATCATGTAGTGCTTCCACCCCGCTGACTGCTGCACACCGAGCTGCCTCCACTCCATCTCACTCATCAGCCGATGGCGTGGAGCTAGCTTGGCGATATCTTTTGGCAGAATCACGTGGCGGTACTCGTAGGTATCATCGTAGTACTTATCACTATACAAAATCTTGCTCTGGAGCTTCTTGATGATGAAGGAGGCATCGGCATAGCTCTGACTTTTTGGGTCCATGGTGAAGTAGTCAATATCGTTGGCCCCCATTGTGTTCTACGGTTGTGAGGGTGTGTGTGTGTGTGTGTGTTGTTCTGATAATGATGATGTTGTTGTTGTTGTTGTGGCTCTGCTTCGTGTTGTTGTGTTTGTGTGGTGAAGTGGATCAGTGGCAGGAGAGCTCTGGTGATGTTGTGCCTGAATCACCTTCACGCACAAAGAAATGAGGAGGAGGAGTGCGCAGAAACTAACAACAACACAAAAAGAGAGTGAAAAAGATAGAATGAATAGCTCATGAAGTCATGGAGATGCAACAACACCTTCGCGACGTGTGATGGGCAACAACAACATGCACGTTCATTTTGGTGTAATTGTGTGTTTGGAAGCGCGAAGCTCAACCAGCGATACCACAACCACAAATTGAAACAAAAAGGCCAAAAAACAACAGTCTTTCTATGTGTAAATGGTGGTGGCGTGCCACCACATGCCGCCACACTCCTCAGCAGCCTCGCTTACCGCGCCACTGAGTTGTGTGTGTGTAGGGAATAGATGAATGGATGCATGAGCACCAGTACATCGTGTGCAACCTACTTGAGCATCAACACACCGTGTGTGTGTGTGTGTGTGTGAGCTCTACTTGCGGCGTGCAGCAGCCTTGGACTTCACCAGTGACTTGGCAGACGCAATGCGGCGAGGCTTCGCGGCCATCTTCTTCTTCTTGAGCGCGGCACTCTTCTTGTTGGTCTTCTTCTTCTTCGCCAGTGCGAGGTTCTGCTTGCGCTTGGCCCACAACTTACCCACCTCACGCTGACGTTGAGCTCCGGAGAGGTTCGGGTGGCGCTGACGAATGAGCTTCTGCAGCTTGTTGAAGGCCACCAACTGTGGGGCAGAGATCTTGGATGCACGTTGGCGAAGTGAGGCCAACTGCTTCGCGTTGAGCTTCTTGTAGAGTGGAGCAGCCTTCTTAAACATGTTCGGATGGCTAATCTTCTTTGCCTTTGAGAGGTCGCTGACGAAGACGGCGAAGGGGCTGATGCGGCGGATGCAGGTGAAGCGGAGCATGATGTTGTGTTGTGTTGTGAGTGTTGTGCGGTAAAGGGGGGGCGCTACGAGTGAAGCTGGATGGGATCTAGTGCGTGAGTGCGTCGGGGGAAAAAACATATGATGGTAAGAATGAAGAGATGGAGTACATGTATGTGTGAGGTAGGATCTCGCTCAGCATGATGATGCTCAGCCTTCTTCTTCATTGTGTCATGGCACACACAACTTCATCTAGGACCACGCAATCACAGGAAAGAGAAATCTTGCCGTGCAATGCGCGCATCGGTACATCGAAACAGAAACAAAATGAGGCCACCAACATGTGTGTGTGTGTGTGTGTTGTTGTTGTTGGCAGCCTCAATCACTTGCCCTTCTTCTTCTTCTTATCGCCCTTGCGTTTGATCTCAGGAATAATGATCTCCGCAAGTGGCGGGAGATCTGAAATGGCGAAGCAGCTCTCTGCTGGCTGATCAGCCACCAAACGGGAGAAGACGAGGCGATCTTGGATCGTCATGAGCCGCGACAAGGCCGCACACGCCGCGCTAGACTTCAGCCCACCCACGTTGAGATAGCGCGCGCCAACGCCAACCGCAAGATCAACCGTTTCCACCGCATTGCGTTCCGTGCCACTCAGCACCAAGCTAATGCTGCGATGATCATAGGCCAGCTGCTTGCTCAGGGCCACGAAGTTGTGAATGGTGCCAACACGCCCCGGATTGATGGAGATGTTGCTGGACCAACTCTGCTTCACCCCTAATTCAATGCGCTCTGCGTAGTCAGCCTCATCGTAGAGACGTCTGCCCGACGTGGCAGCCCACTCACCAATGTAGTGTTGCATGCGATGTAATCCAACAACATCTTGCGCATCGTGGCTATCCTCCACGAAGCTGATGAGCCCATTCGCAGCCTCCACCTGCTGCTTAATATACTCGGCCAGTTGAGCTCCCGTAACATCGGCATCTCCAGAAAAGAAGGCGTACATAACCTCCTCGGGCTTCACTTGTGTGGCGGCGGCCTTCTTCGTCTTTGCGCCAGCGCTGCTGCTCGGTGCGCCGCTCGCATCAATGTTGTGGCGCACAAAGGGGCTCGCGATACGCACACCAAACGAAACATCTCTGCCAATCACGAGGCCCGCCGCCTCCACCGCCTCCTTGGCGAAGTTTATGGCATCCAAAATGTCTGTGGCGGCATCGTACTGGAATGATCCGTCGCTGCGAAGGAGTGGGTTGTTGTGGCGCTCGCCAAAGATGCGTGCGGCCTCGAGCAGGCGCTCAATCATAGTAACCGCTAGCAAACCTTTGGGATTGATGGGCTCCGGGGGCAGTGATGGTGTGCTCCCGTGTGAACCGCCATCCTCCACCGATGGCGAGCTCATCGGAGCGGCTTCATCAACGTGAATGGGATGTGCGGCGAGACTTGGGATGAGGTAAATGGTATGCACGCACACCATGCCAGGTGGGCTGACGTTGGTGTTGAGATTACGTCCAAAGAAGGGAATCAGCACGCGCGGCATTACAAAGTGCTCACCAGGGAGGTGCATCGGATGTATCACGGCACCACCCAGTGGAGGTTGTGGTGCAGGAATGGCGAGGAAGTGCGAGCGAATGTGGCGATAGAGCGGCACCGAAGCGCTCTTGGCCGCGGCCGATGCCGCACATAAGCTCAACGCCCACTGAAACGTGGTTGGAAGACGTTGGCAGAGCAGCGAAGCATCCTCGGCATCACTCTCTGGAGTATCTACGTGGAAGGATTCAACGGTGCGATCCCACTGTGCCTGTGAGAAGACGCCAATATTGTAGAGCTCCGGCAGCAAGCGCGCCTCCACCTGCTTCAGCAGCACATGCGCCAAGCGATGGCGAAAAGCGGGTTGTGTGGCGGCGAGGGCGGCCTCATCAGCGGGCGAAGGCCGCGGTGTGGTGCTGCCGCCTGTTGCTGATGCTGATGTTGGCGCAGGTTTCGTGAGATCGCTCATGAAGAGCAGCGGGAGAGCATAGCTTGTACTCTCTGCGTGAGTGAAGAGGCGCAGACGTACCACAATTCCCACCAATCCATCGGGTGCGTGAAGCACCTCGCACTCCATCTCCTCCACGGAATCACCCTTCGTTACTTGCGCAAAGTACGTTGCCAAGAATTCACTCGGACGTTGTGCCTTGGACTCCACACACGCACGTGCAGCCTCCGTGAAGATGGCTGATAAGTGGTGCTCATTGTCGTAGCGCTTCCACGAGACGGATTCCGTCATGGCGCTAAAAAAAAACTGAACCTCTATGATCTAACAACAAGCACAAAGACAAAACAGAAAATAGAAGATGTACGTACGTGTCTCAGAGCTCACACATGAATAGTAGTAGTAGTTGGTGTATGTGGGGGGGAGTGGCAGCTGATACTCATTTAGGATGATGATGATGATGTGGATGAAGATCCATGTGATGATAGAATTGGTGCGTGGAGTGGCTGACGTGTTGCGCGTCGATCCATCTCCTCACGAAATCGGTGCATGCGCTTTTCATTCTCATCAAAGAGCACGTTGGCCTGGCGAGTGAGCGCCAACAACATTTGTTTCCATGCCGAACAAGAAAAGGGTTGCTCAGGTACTACGGGGCAGATCCACTCTCCACGAGACAAGAGTGGCACATCAAATGAGAGAGGAGAGGTGATGCAACACACAATTTTTGGATGATCGCGTACGCCTCGTGAGCAACTAATGATGCCGCTATTCATTTGGCCGCTCTCTGACGCAGCCTGCAGCAACACAGACGCATCCTCAATGCCTTGGCACAATATGTGAAGAATCATGGGCTCAAACTTCATGTGGAGCACCTCCTGGGCAAGTACCTCGCCACGTGCCATCACGGATGTACGCCACTCCATCAACTCCATCAACGCCGGCTGAATCTGGGTGGCCACGGCCTCACCCACATTTGGAAGAGGATCGTGAGACTGAATCAGTGTGCCACGACCCAATGCCCCACGTTTTCGTGCAGCAACGTCTGCCGTCGCTGGAGATGTTGCATCTTCACGCTGAGTAGATGGCGGCGATGATGTTGGTGATGATGTTGTTGTTGTTGGTGATGGTAGAGCCTTTGCCTTGTGAAAGAGCGATATACGTCCAGAGCATGAGCTGCTCGTGACGTACTGCTGAAAGTTGGCGTTGATGTGCTCAACGAGGGGCGCAATGAGAGGATCTACACGTCCAGCAAGACTCTTATCATTTTGGTTGTTGGATANGCCATGTGTTGGAGAGTTGGGGCGTCGCTGCTTCATTAAGAAAGAATATAAAGTGAAGATGATGATGATGATGATGTGTTGCAAAGCATAACTATCACGGAGCAGATTCGTCTCAATAAATATCAGTGAATGTGTGTTGAGCGTTCTGTGGAGTGGTGCGTGTGTTGCACCAAGAAGAGTAGAGGAAGTCGTACACCCATCCTGCATCATCACTATGTTGCGTTGGCCCTATTCTCCATCATCATCTCACGCACTTGTTGTGTTGCAGCAGCCTTGGCCGCCTCCTCGCGCTCCACCTCCTCCATCGGGCGTAGCAGCTCGATGCTGCACGTTCGCGATTCTACAAAACGGCCGTTGATGAGCTGTAAGTAGTTGGGCTCTCCTTCCACCTCACGTGCCAACACAACATCCCCATTACGTGGCGTCCATGGGCTGTAGTTGGTGAAGTGAATGCTCGGAACAAGAAGCAACGTACAACGCCGTCGGTTGATGGGGCTGCAATCCACGAGATACCGACGTCCTTCGGAAGGATCAAATGCTCTGTAGTGGTGCATCATCCAATAATCTCCGCCAACACCGCCAACAAAAAAGACGAAGAGGCCTCGACGGCACCACTTGGCGGTGCCACTGTGCAGAAAACTCTCAAAAGAGAGCCACGAGCTCATCATGTACTACACAACAAACAAGAAAACTGTACCTGTGTGCGTTGTGTGCGCGAAGATGAGAGAAAGAGTGAAGAAGCCATGAAGATGATACGAAAGTGTGCTTCAATACACGCAAGCACCTTGCATGTTGGTTTATGGTTTTGTTGGATGCTGTTCGCACATGACGTTGATGTGCTTGCAGTGAAAATGTGGTGTGTAGAAGTGGTGCAGCGAAACAAGATCCCATCCATGCGTTCTTCATCACGAGGTATCAGTTCTCCTTCTTGGCGTGAAGATCCTCCATCTCTTCAGCTCCTTGCGTATTGGATGAGTGGTTTTGCTCATCATGAGCATCTGCATCAGGTGCGGCATCCTGTTGTTGTTGCGCAGCATCTCGACGTGCCGCATGCGCCTTCCGCTGCTTCTTCACCAACAACATGAGGGAGAGCACACGGAACAACAAACGCATCTGCAAGATGAGCGCGATGAGCACCAACGGGAACCACACAAAGATGGCCATGAAGAGGCCTGCATCATCAAAATAATTCTGCCCTGGACGACGAAAGAAGTACGCCGCATGATCTCCCGCGGTGGCGTTGAGGAGCATCGAACCAAAACCAAAAACGAGGAACATGATGCTCGAGCCAAACAAGAATTCCTCCGACACGTTGCCACGCGTGAAGTACATGGCGAAGGTGAAGATGAGAAGATGCGCAACAGCGAGATAGGTGAAGAAGGGCTCACTCCAATCGATGGTGTGATAAATGTGTTGCACCTCCTCCCACACCGCAGACAACATATCTGGTGCGTTATTCATGGCGTACGTCATGTTGGAGAGAAGCAAGTCCCAGCCGGTGGCCTTCATGAGCTCATCGTGCGCCTTGGCAAACTCCTCAGCGAATGTTTCCATCGTGCGTGCAATGATCTTATTTTTTTCTGTTCTATGTTCTTTATGTTGATATGAAAATGCTGATACATGTAGAAGACGTGCAAGAAGAGGAAGGAGATGATGAGCAACAGCAAGAGAGTACGTCATGTGTACGTGTATGTGGTGATGATGATGATGATATTATTCATCTCTTCATGAATGTTTTGGCTGGTGATGGTTGCTTTTTGATGCGATCCATGCTACAAGTGCAATCATGAATACTCAAGGGAGCTGAGGTTGAAGATCATCGGAATAGCGAATACAGCGTTGAAACAAAACAGAAATAAACGTACACGCACACACACATCGAAGTGATGAAGGTAAGTGGGAAGAAGGAAGCAACAAAGGGGGCTACGATGGATCTGAACTGCGTGCAGATGCAGCCATCACATGAGAAAGAGTGCTCCACACCTTCACTGATGCACGTTCGTGTGCGTATTTGCGTGTGTGTGTGTGTGTGTGTGCGTATGTTGCACTTCATCATTTAGCATCATCATCACGTGGTATATATCACCATCAACAGCAACAAGGAAGAGTGTGTGCGTATGTGCTGCAACGACAACAGCAAAAACACAACCAAAAATCAGAAAAAAAAGAATCAACGTTGAATCGAAGCTTTAGTGCTGTTACGGTGATGATGGCACATCACGTACATCTCCATTCTCTTCTTCATCATCATGTTCGTCCAGCGTTGTGCTGCCATGCTCCACTACAACATCCGCATCGACGCGCTTCCGTGGCAGCAAACGTGCGAGAGGAATGATGGCCAACTTTGCCACAATCGAAATGAGAATGAGCACCCACAACTTTTCATAATCATCACGACGAATGTGAAGGACCTCGGCAATGTGCATGGTTGCAATGTAGGAGAGCGTGCCACCCGCCACGCTCGCAACCGTGAAAACCTCAAATGCCGTGGCCTCAAAGTACTTGGGTGCGTGTTCTGCCGCCATGGCAAAGGTTGGCATGAAGGCGAAGCGAGCACAACACGCCACAACAAAACTATCCACCAAGACGAAGACCGTTGCGTTGATGTGGAGTGTGTCGGTGATGAAGCCCGTACACAACATCAAGTTCGTCACGTAGCCCAGTGCCCATGCAATACTGCCAATGAGGAAGATGAAGAAGATGGAGGTACGCACACCGCCACGAGCTTCTTGCAATGCGCGATAATCCATCCACAGCGAAAACAAGAAGGAGCCGAGCATAGCGCCAAGCATGCCGATGCAGTTAATGAGAGAGAACATCCACGTGGGAAACGTCATGGTGGTGTAGAGGTAGTTGGCGTAGATGGGGCTAGAATCGGGCATCACGGTGTAGGTGAAGATGAAGGCCAGGATGATGATGAAGATGGCACCATCACTGCGTATGCCATCGCGTGCAAAGCTCCGCTTCACGCGGCGCATCGCCATGGGCAATCTGCCACACAACGACACTACCTCCATCGATTGCGGCACAAAGAGCGCCCGTGGAGCCATCAACATGATGGGAAGTAGCACCGCATAGAGCAAGGCAGATACACCCAACAACTGTGGCACCGACAAGAGGAGCACCAACATTGTTTGCAACACCGCTCCGCCAAGACTTCCAGCGGAACGCCACAACATTGCGCGACTCATTGTGGCTGCAATGCGCGCGGTGCCATCTTCGTCAGTCTCTCCATTCATCTTTCGCCCCAGCTCCACCAGCAAACCATTCAGCGGGATATACAAGCCCATGTTGCCCAGCTGCAATGCGAAGGAGAGAAGAACGAAGTACAAAAAGTTGGTGTAGATGCACGGTTGCATCGCCAACAACAAGCACAACACGTTGATGCTCAAACTGAGAAGAAAGATGGGCCGGCGCTTCTCTCCACGCACAATGAGCGCATCCGCCATCCATCCAACCACCGGCTGGAGCCACGCGGCATAGCCCATGTAAATCCAGTACCGTGTTACGTCAATCGGGCCGTAGTGGAGCTCTAAATTGATGAAGAGAGTGATGGCATAGGTGGTGAAGTTCTGCGCGGTGGAGGTGAAGGCGAGAAGAAGAAGAATGCTGCTCGGGATGATGTAGGTGGACTGCGTTGAGGTCTCGTTTTCATTCACGTTGATGCCATCATCATCATCAACATCATGTATTCGTCCTCCGGATTCATCCTCCTTCACGGGTGTTGTGGAGGATGACCGATCCAACTCACTCGTATGTGGTGATGGAAGTGCGTGCTGCACATGTGCTGGCTTCCGTCTAGTGAGTGTAAATGGAGATACCTCAACAACAGGCGGAGATGATGATGAAGGCGAGGCGTCTTCCGCGTTCATTCGGCCTCCACGTACTACAAAAAATAGAGCAGCAAGAAGATGTTGATGGAGGTGGTTTGCATCCATCACACAAGCACAGAATTAATTCATCTCGCATCGTTGATGCAGCCAGTGAAGTAGATCCATGTGATATTGATCCGTAAATCATAAGTGGTGAAGGAAAGAAAAAAAAAGTGTGTTTATGGCCGTCATTACGAAAAAAGGTGCTTCGCAAGACGTTCAATCATCTCATCAACAACATCAACTACATCATCCATCCGCTACTCCACCACAAACATCATCACACCACTTACGCATCTACTTCTGCTTCCTTGATATATAGTCGAGAAGAGGAAGCACAACCACTGTGTACGAAGAAGAAGAAGAACAACAACAACAACAACAAACAACAAGACCATCATCATTATCATCATCATTGAAGTCGTCGCGAGGTGTGATGCGCTGGAATCACCATCAACATCCCTACCAACCCATGTTGCTGGTGTGTTGGTGTGAAGTAGTGGAGGAGAAGGAGGAAGATGATTGAGAGGAATCTGACGCACAACAACACAAAAACAAGAGGAGAATGAAAACAAAAAGGTGGGCATTCGTTGTAGTTTAGCGGAGAAGGTCCAACGAAGAAACAACAAAAAAACAAAACAGGAAAAATCAAAGAAAAACAATCAATCTTCATGATGGATGGCGAGTGTGTACGTCGTGTATGGGAGAGAAGAAGAAGAGGTTCATGAGCACCGCGTGAGATGGTGTGCAAACGGTGTTGATGAGATGGAAGTCATCAGAACAACAAAAAACATTAATCAGGAGCCATCATCAAACATCAACGTACATCGCACCACGTATATCTCATCCTCCACGTTTACCACAGCGCTCGCTTCTCCGTCTACCACTCTACGTGAAGGTGATGGCAATCGCAGATCAACTTCAGCGCATCGCAACACCATTTCTGTTGGAGGAAGCGTGGATGTTGTTGGTAGGAGAAGAGGAAACATGGAAGATGTACGTTGGATGATGATTCACTCGCAAAAGAAAAAAAGAAAAAAAAAACAGCGCCAACATCGTTGTTGTTTGGGGTTCATGTTCGTTGATTTAGGCATGAAGATGAGAAAGACAATATCCATCATCATCACCGCCAATTATCATCAATGACATTGATGCTGCCGCTGGCTCACTTTTGTTGTTGTTACTTGCAAAACACATGCGCACGAGCTCATATGATCGCAAGATGGAGAAAACAAAACAAAACAAAAAAGTGAAGTGGATACGCTGAAGTAGTCGTAGAACATCATCATCATCATCACCATCCTACTACTCCACTACGACTTGTTGTGGGCCTGTGCCTGCCGGATTGCATGTTGGCACCACGTACGGGTCCATGTAGGCATCGCCACCAATGACAGGGTCAGAGTATGGCAGCTCCTCCTCCATCCTGCGCTGCATCGCCATCGCATCCTCCTCCTCCGACTTGCGTGTTGGCAAAATGTACGCAAGTGGGATCGGCACCAACTTGCAACCAATCGAAATGACAATGAGAATCCAGAGATTGCTGTAGTCTGATCGCGTGATGTGGAGATCCTCGGCAATGAAGGCCGTGATCATGGACGATGCCGTACCTCCTCCCGTGGAAACCACGCTGAAAACCTCAAATGCCGTGGCCTCAAAGTACTTGGGTGCGTGCTCTGCCGCCATGGCAATGGTTGGCATGAAGGCGAAGCGCACAAACATGGACATGAAGAAGTTATCAATCGGAATGAAAACTTCCGCGCTGATGTGGAGTGTGTCGGTGATGAAGCCCGTACACAACATCAAGTTCGTCACGTAGCCCAGTGCCCATGCAATACTGCCAATGAGGAAGATGAAGAAGATGGAGGTACGCACACCGCCACGAGCTTCTTGCAATGCGCGATAATCCATCCACAGCGAAAAGAGGTAGGCCCCCACAATCGAGCCGAACATGCCCAAACAATTATTCATGGAATAAAACCACGCCTCAAACATGAACTCACCGTAGAGGTAGTTGTAGTAGACGGAGCTCGCATCTGGCATCAACGTGTAAATGAAGACGAAGGTGAGCACAAGAATGAAGAGAAAACCGTCGCTGCGGAGGTTGGTGATATCGAAGCTCGTCTTGAGGAGGTTGAAGGTGCGTTGGATGCTGACGTAGAAGTTGGTGGTGTGGAGAGATGGGCGGAGGAAGAGCGAGCGAGGGGCAATCAAGACGAGTGGGATGAGAATGAAGTGGCAAATGGCCGTTACCCCGAGGAGCTCGCGCACCGACATGAATAAAACCAAGCAGGTTTGCAACACCGTGCCAGCAAGACTACCCGAAGAACGCCACACCATCGCCTTGCTCATGATGGTGGCGATGCGTGCGGTACTCTCATCCTCCGTCTCACCATCGGTACGGCCAATCTCCACGAGCAAGCCATTCAGTGGGATGTAGATGCCCATCATCAAGAATTGCGATACCATGCTGATGCCCAGCAGTTTGCCATAGGTGGCCGTTGAGCCAGGGAAAAAGCAATACACGCAATAAATGACGGTGTTGCCCACGGCAGAAATGATGTACAGTGGGCGACGTTTTTCACCAAAAATGACAAAAACATCCGCCACGTAGCCAATGATGGGCTGCATCCAAATCGTGAGGCCAACGTACATCCAGTACCGAGTCACCTGCACCGGCTCGTACTCGAGGGTGAGATTAATGAAGAGGCTGATGGCACTGCTGCCAAAGCTCTCGGCGAGGGCGGAGAAGATGAGCAAAATGATGATGTTCCACGGAATGAAGGGCATCACGAACTTGTGCTCCACATCCTCTGAGGCGTGCAACGTACCTGCTCGGTAGTGTTTCTTCTCAGACTTTTCAGCATCCAAGTGAAGTGGGGGCAGATGCTCCTTCACCAAACCGGATGCCGTTGATTTGCGTGTGGCATCATCAACACATGACGAAGAGGAGGTGTGTGGTGGCATGGCCTCGATCTCATCGTACGGACCGAGCGGGCCGCTCTCCTCCAAATCTTTCGTCATATTCCCGTGCGCGTACAAAAAAAAAAAGGTGGGTATATTATGAAAGAGGAAGTAGAGCACAACAAACTAGATGATCTTAACACAGAAAATGATAATGGTAAAGATGATGAAGTACAAGATGATGATGATGATGAAGAAGCTGAAACATGGATAGCCACATGTGTGCGTGGTAGAGTAGTGAGAGTCTTGGATTAGTTGGTATGTACGTACCATGAACGTTTACTCGTTGAATCCTCACAACAACCACAAATTGCCACAAGATGTTTGTTTGTTGTGCGCACTGACACACACACACACACAACTCATCCATCATGCACAACACTCTCACTTACTTCTTCTTCTTCATCTTCAGCTTCAGGCTCGATCCTCGCTTGATCTTCAGCGCCGTTCCCGTCGCGCGCTTCGATGATGATGTCTTGGTGGTACGACGAGCCATGGAAATATCCACGTGGACGCGGCTCTTGGTGCCCGTCGCACAATCCACGCAATATCCCATCGTGCGGCACTCCTTGGCACAGGTAGGGCAGGTCCAAAGCACACCCTTCTGATCTTCAAAGCCAGCGTAGATGTCAGTGGGGCACTCCAACCCGAGACGAATCTTTTGTTTTCCCTTCATCTTTGGCCGCGTCTTCTTCAAATGAACCGATTTTGGTACGAGTGGCTCCTTCACGGGCACCACACCGCCATGGGCCTTCACCTCCTCCTTCTTCTTTTGGCGCTGTTTGCGTGTTTTGGATACCATGTTGTTGCGCACGTGTGCGAAGGACGTCAACGATGGTGGTCCTGGATACTATGTTGGTGATGATAATGATGATGAGTATGTGTGGAGGAGATGAATTGAGTAGTGTAGCACAATGATGATGATGATGATAGGTTGAAGCAACCAACATCAACATGAACCACTTTAGATGGCACACACACGCGCGCACAAACAACAACAGCATCAATAAAAGTAGAAGGACGGCTCCTCATTCTTATCCCGTGCGCGCTTGATGCAATCCTCATACTTTGGCGCCATCTCCTTCGCCATCGCCCACGCCTTTTCACGTTGTGCCTCGGTGAGCTTCGCTTGATACTTCTTCGCCATCTTATCCAGTCGTTGCGGATCCTTGGCCTTCATCGCCACATTCATCATGGACGCGGGGCCAACCAAGGCCAAGTGGCCCGCCGTAAAGTCAGAGTTAGGAAAACGAATGTTCTTGCGAGGATCATTCCACCAATGATCCTTCTTGATGATATCTTCACTATCGAGCAGTTTATCTTCGCCATCGCTGCCAACTTCTGCGCCATCATCCATCGTAAGTGCGCGGTTTTGCAGCGCCTTCACCTCGGAGAGATCAAACCCAGATTTTTCGGCACGACTAATCCAGTAGCTTGCGCACTCGGGGGATGCAATGGCCTCATCCGTATGGCCATCGAGGCTCATGTTGTTGTTGTTGTTGTTGCGTGGTTGGAGCTCCTCCGCCACGCGCTCTTCTTCCTCCGCCTCACTCTCCAGCACCACCACACGTGTGGCAAGTTTGCCCGATGCGCCATCACGTACAAACTGTACTTTGCGGCCGTTACACATCGCGCCTTTTCGTCGCTCAAAATCAACAACGTGGCGCGATGCATCGCGGAGCACAAAACGTTGGCCATCTTCGCCGTGGATGATGCCTTGGCCCTCCACCGCCGACCACGAAAGCAACATGCCGTAGTCGTACTTCACATCTGCTTCCTCGGTATGTGCAGCATCATCATCATCATCATCATCATCCTTGCTGGTTGATGTACGTGCGCGGTCTTCGTCCATGAGGCGTTTCTTGATGCTCACGTTGTTGTACTTGCCCATCCACGTTATGGATGCGGACGACGACGATGATGGTTTGAAGGAGGCGTGTGAGATGATATCAATGGTGTGTGCGTGCCGCCGATCATCATCGTGTGGGTAAAACCGCACCACCGCACCACGAATGGAGCTCGATTGTGCATCCACGAGCTCCACAAAGTCAGCGGCAGAACGAATATAAAACAGTTTGCCACCGCTGCTCTCAATCGTGCCTTGGCCGCCACTCCATCGCGTGATGACGCCAACAAGACCATCGTCAGGTACAACATCCTCCGCACCAAGAAAACGGGCATCATCCACCGCATCCGCGAAGAAGTTGGCGCCGAGTGAGCGCCGCGCACGCTCCTCACGTTGTTCGGTCATCTTGAGTTGATGTGCCTCCTCCGCCGATGATGTACTGGCGTCGAAGGTGACGTCACCGCTCAGCACAATATCTTCGGCAAAGAATCGTGTTGATGATGATGATGATGCATCGGTTGAGTGTGGCAGCGTGTACCGCACCTTCGTGAAGGACACCTCGCGATGGAGAAGAGCGTTGGAGGTGGGCATGGCACTTGAAAAACTCTGCACATGACGAATGATGCATAAGTGGTCTCCCTCCATGGACGTGGTGCTCAGATCATTGTTGTTGGTGTTGTTGTTGTTGTTGTTGTCGTTGGTGGTGCCATCCACATCTTCTGCCTTGATGGATATGACACCACTTCGATGTATCGGCGACCACGCCACCACAACACCGCGCACCTTCTCCATCACCACCTCACGCACATGCGCATTGCGCGCTTTTTCCTCGCGCTGCCTCTCCATCGCCGCACGTGCCGCCTCATCACTCCCGAGCTGCCGACGCATCAACAAGAACTCATTCGTATCGGCGTCAAGCACCCGACAACTTCGTAAATCCTTCAGGTGTTTTGGTGGTGCGATGGGTTGTTGGTGTACGTGAGGTCCACTGGCATGTACCAGCTGATCATTGGAGATGCTCGAGACATCAATCACGATATCCTTGGCGTAGAGCTCATCCACATCATCGTGCTTCTCAGGCTCAGCTTGTGTTGCGTTGGTACTCGATGATGTTCGTTGTTCTTGTTGTTGTTGTTTTCTTGGAGCAAATGGCTCCACACACCGCAAGAAATCCATCGGAGGACGTTGTGTGTAGCTCGCGGCATGAATGGGATCGACGCGTGAGCGCACAATCACACGATCTCCGGCATGTGCGCGTGTATCCACGGCAAAAGACACCGATGCCCCATTCAACGAGCGGAGTGTGGTGGGAAGAACACTTTCAAAGGCTCGTGTGTTGGCGATGATAAACTCACGTCCGGTGGTGTTGTCTTGGATGCGTCCACGACGGTCAATCGGGTTCCACGCAATGATCTTCCCATCATGGCGTGTTGGTGCAGCAACATGGCAACACCTTCTCTGTGTGTTGGCCATCATCTTCATCATGTTTGAGGTCATCGTGTGGCGGCATCGACGCGAGATGTCTGAGCAACTCCGCATCAACATCCTCACGCTAAACTTAAAACGTTCTGTATGATGATGTGTTGTTACTGCATAACAACAGCAACAACAACAAACGTTGAAGCAGAGAAAGAAGAAAGATGAGGTGGTTAGAACATCATCGTAACACAGATATCAGATACTTCATTGCCATCATCCCGCATCGATGATGATGATGATGATGAGTGTTGTGTGTTTTCGTTGCTGAACCATCTTTGTGCCGCGATCAACACTCATGCGAATAGGGGAGGAGAAAAATCATTGACGCATGTACGAAATAATCCTACAAAACTTGCGTGATTTGGTGCGGACGAACGATGTTATTGCTGTTGCTGACGGCGCACACCTGTGCTGCATCCAAACACAACAGCCGTGGCTTACCTCCACCAACATGGCAACACCATGTACTTCATGCATATAGAAACACAAGAAAACCGCATGCCAACACAATCATTCTTCTTTACAACCAGACGAGACCGGTGAAGAACGAAGAAGCTGATTGTTGTTGTTGTTGCTGTTTTTTGCGTACATAATGTTTCGTATTGATCAATGTACGCACCAACACCCAATCGAGCATGGCGATGCACTCGGCATGTGCTTCTGCTCTGCGGGTGTTTATGTTTCTTTGCCGGTTCTTTTTTTTCCTTCTGCGTTCCCTCACCCACATTCGTTGATGATCATCATTGTTGTTGTTGCTGATGATGATGTTGTGTGGTATAAGATGATGGGGGAGGGGGGAGAGATGATTCTTGTTCTCTACGCATCCACAAAAACACGTTTGTGGCCGCAAAAGGCGCAGAATTTCGCTGCTCCGTCAACGTGTTTGTGGCCACACTCTGCGCAGAACGGTGCCGCACGACGGCTGTGTGGCTGCACAGCCTCACCACCCGCTGACGGATGAGCTCCACGGTTGTTGGTGGTGGTGGTGCTGGTGTGTGGGGTGGTCGTGGATGGCTTTCCGGGAGCTCCACTTGGTCTACGTACGCTGCGTGCGCTGGGAGGAGAGAAGGAGAAGTTGTTGTTGGTTGTACTGGTGTTGGTGTTGTTGTTGGTGTTGTTGTTGTTGTTTGTGTTCGTCTTGTTGGTCATGGATGGACGGTCGTCTGGCGCCTTCGTCGTGGATGTAGCAGCACCAGCAGGTCGCGTTCGGATCGCGGTGGAAACATGGCTGCGATCTCCAGCACCACGCTGAACGTTGTTGTTGGTGTTGTTGGTACCGGATGGGTGCATCGTGGATGATGGTGTTGGGCGCTCACCAGCTCGATTGCGATCCCGAATGAGCTTCGCCTTGGCCAGCGCCTCTTCACGCCGCAAATCAATCAACGACGTTGTCTTTGGGCGCGTCGCGGGTGATGTGCTCGACGCACTACTCTGTGGTACGTTATTGTTGTTGTTGTTGTTGGTGTTGTTGGTGGTGGTATTCATGTGGTTCAATCCAGTTTTGTTGGCGCTGTTTGTGAGATGAAGTGCAAGTCGGTTGGGGCTGTTGCTGGCGCGATTCAGAGGAGGACGGTTCGGGCTCTTGCGTGTGGATGATGTATCGTTGTTGGCGTGTGTGGTTGATGTTGTTGCCGTGGTGTTGGTGTTGGTGTTGGTACCTTGTGTTGGTCTGGGTCGTGTGGCAGAGCTCGAGGCTGCACCAACACCTGCTCCTCCAGGACGTGGAGCTGCACCTGGAGCAAATCGGTGCGGCGTTGATCCTGGCGCACAGCGCAATGTTGTTGAGGCACCTTGACGGCCCTCACTGCCGCGATTTGGGCTCGCCGAACGTCGCGCCGCATTTGGCGTGAGTGAGCGACGTACTGCATCCGCAGGACGTACACCAGCACGTTGTGTGGCAGATGAAGATGTTGTTGCACCTCTGTTGTTGTTGGTACCTGTACTGAGGTTGGTGGTCGGTAAGTTGGTGCCGAGTGGCGTGGGCTTCTTCACGGCCGGTGTGGGAGATGATGATGTGGATGATCTCGCCGCACCTCCGCACGGTGTTGCGGTGCCTCCTGTTGTACGTGGGCAGGATGCAGAGGTGGTGGAGGAGGTGGCTGACGTTGTACGTGTGGCTGGACGGTTGTTGCTGCACGGCGTACCTGCACGGCTGGAGAAGGCGGAGGAGGTTGTCTTGGGTGCCGGTCGCGACCACCGCGGTGGCCCTGCGTTGTTGTTGTTGTTGGCGGGTGTGGTGGATGCTCGAGTGGGCTCGCGGTGAAGAGATTGGTTCGTGTTGTTGCGGGTTTGGCCATGAAGTTGGGCCACAACATCACGAATGGCATCATCACTGGCCTGATTATCAATCGTGAGGCCTCCAACCTTTGTGTGTAGAGGCGATGCAGCGCGATGATGTATATTCGCGTTGGGGGTGCTGTTGGCCGACGAGGGAAGACTGCGCTCGCGCTGTTGCGTCGTGATTGGAGGTGTGCTGGTCCTGTTGGCTGTGGTGCTGCGCGCTCCATCATCCTTCTTCACATCCCCTGCGTAGAGATAGCTACGATCATCATCAACACTCTTGTTGTTGTTGTTGTTTCCTCGAGCACTCTGCAACACACGTTTCCGCATGACGGAGCTATAGCGTGAAGCAGATGAGCTCCCAGGTGATCGTGCGCGCTCTGTGCTAGACATCCGCGCACTTCCCTCACGTCGCTCAGATTCCTGCAAACGTTCCTTGTTGTCTCGCTGCATCTGCTCCAAATCTCGCAACGTTTGCTCCCACTCCATCTGCACCTTATCACGTTCATCAACACCACCGCCACCACCACCACCACCACGTGCGGATGCTTCACGACGTGCGCTGCGCCGGCTGGATAACATGGGTGAGGTTCTCTCCTCACTGTGATGGAGCATCATGCGGCGGGCAGCATCATCACTGCCGTGTTGGTGCCGCACACAACGGATGGTGTGGCGGTCAAGATCGTCATTGTCACTGAAGAATTCACCACAACACACGCACTTGTTGGGGCTTGTTTCTGGTGTGTTGGCGGCAGATGAACGGCTGCGGGGAGGTGTTTGCATGTGTCGGAGCTCTCAGAGAACAAGGATGTGCGAGACGAACAATGATGACGATGTTGTTGTTGTTGTTGGATGATGTAAAGTTAGAGAAGTTGCGTGCGTTGCGAACCGTATCCGGCTAGGTGAAGTGAAGAAGAAAGAAAAAACAAGAAAATGTTGGCGAAAAAGGCTACAACGCGCACAACACCGCCACTAATTACAAAAACAACTCTACACAACAGAAAGATGAAAAAGATGATGATGATGATGGTTTTGGAGTACATGTATATACATGTATACATATACATATACATGTACATACTGAGCATGTACGAACACAAGTGTGTAGGAGTTGGTTTAATCGATGCACAGGAGGAGGAGCGTGAAAATGCTCAAAGCCACGCAGCATCACCACAAAACCACCATCGTGCTGATGATCATCATCGTGGATGAGCTCCAGAAGTAGTTGGCATGATCCGTGTTGTTGATGATGTGGAGTGGTGCTCATGAGATGAGGAACACATTCACCAGTCATGCCGGCAATCATCATCATCATCATTATCATTCGCAACCTCTACTCCGACAACAGACGACGGCTACACACAACACAACACAAGTTCGTCTTCGTTTGATGTTTGTACGCATGTGTGTATTCCCACTCACGCGTACAACAACAACAACAAAAAGAAAAAAAGAGGGTGACGATGACGATAAGGGCATCCATCTGACGGATGTGTTGCATCTACACAGGCACAAACACATGACGATGGAGAAGCACACACACAGAAAACAAGAATCATCAATGATGATGCTGCTGAAGATGGTGATAATAGTCGTTGGTGATGTTCAGAACGACGGCAACGGTTGTGTTGGGTGCCACGGAGTTGTTGGTGCAGCAAAGTACGCATCAATCGATGCGTCACTGACCTCCTCCAGCGTGGCGGGGCACCACTGTGGATGCTGATCCTTGTCAATGAGCAACGCACGCACACCTTCCGTGAAGTCGTGATGCGTGAGAAGATGTTGCGAGACGGCGTACTCGTGCATCAACGCCTCTGCCGGTGTTTGTGCTGCTGCACCACGACGAAAGAGCTCCAACGTTAGACGCAGTGTTGTTGGGGACGCGCCCGCCAACGCTTGACGAAGTTGGTTCAGAAAAACATCATTGGGATGTGCGGATGCCTCCTCCTCCACGGAGGCCACAATGGCCGCCACGTTGTTGTTTGCATCGAGTGAGAATGTTCGTCTAATCCAATCCGTGTACGGTGCCAATGAAAAGTCTGGTAGCGTGCCACAACGATGATGATGATGCTCCACCACCGCCATCATCTCTTCACGTGAGCTCACGTGGCACAACTCACGTTCCATCTGTGGCAGCATGAGGTTGTTGGCCATGTGTGTTGCAAGTCCGGCGTGGAGTACATCAGCACCACGCAAGCGATGGCCTGAGAGACCAAGAAGCAGTCCGAGGCCGTCAACCGGCAAACGTGGGAGAAAGAAGGATGCGCCAACGTCTGGCACACCGCCAATGCGTATCTCCGGCATGGCGAAGATGGCAGATTCTGTGGCAACACGCAACGAGCCAGGGATGGAGATGCCGGCACCTCCTCCGAGGACATATCCGTGCATCAAGGCCACATGCGGCTGAGGCATCGTGAAGATGCGATGATTCACTTGGTACTCGAGATAAAAGTAGTCTCTGGCCAAATTGTTGGATGATGATGATGATCTATCGTGTGCAGTAGTGAGAGCAACAACATCGCCACCCGCGCAGAAGGACTTTGGCCCTGCACCCTTGATGACGTACATCGCATCGTCTGCCGCGGGCTCGGTGATATACAGTGCGTGGAGCATCTTGACCATATCAAGGCTCAGTGCGTTGTGTTTCTTTGGTGCATTCAGCGTGATGAGCCGTGTACGACGGTATTCATGGCAGAGAACGTCAGTGAAGTAGGGACGAAGTTGTGTGCGGCACAACATCTTGCACAAAAGCTACGTCAGATCTACAACAATCAATGAAGGTTGCTCATCTACGAAGAAAAGATGAGAATTGTGTGAGTGTGTGTGTGTGTGTGCGTGTGTCAGGGGAGTACAGAACAGCAGGAGAAGGTGGTGGTGATGAAGATTATGATGATGGTGATGATGTTGTTGTTATTGTGTGGTAACTTACAATATTCTGAAGATTGGAGATGATGACGAGGAGGTCTGCGTACACACAAAATGTTGTTGTTCCGAGATATCGGGGCTGTGGCGTAGAAGGATAGACGGCCAAAAAGAAAACTGAAAGGAAGAGGAATGTGGTGAATGTGTTGTGAGTGTGTTGCAGCAACACACACACACAGAACACACGCGTCAACGAATTAGTGTTGTACTATTGTTGTAGGTTTTTTGTTTTTTTTGTTGTGTTGTTGTACGAGTGAGGGTCGTTCACCATGTACGCCAACACACACACAAAAAGAAAGAAACAGAGGCAAGTATCGATACCACAACACACAAAATCTGTGCAGGCTCGCTCGCAGTGAAGGACTAAGAAGACGAAAACTGATCTCGTGTGAGCCACCGCAACCATCTCGATCATGTTGTTGGTGCAACACACCAACACCAAACACCAAACACCAACCACCAACGCCAACCTCATGGATGTACCTCTTCGTAGGGACGACGTGGGTCAAAGGGAATGACGGCTGGCTCGAAGTATTTGCGGATGTCTTCGGCACGAAGTTGTGCGATGGTTGGAGGGTTCCACGCCGCATCCCGCGTCTTCTCAACCACCACCGCACGCACACCTTCACAGAAGTCATGCGAATCATTCATGTGATTGGCCAGATTGTAATCGGCAGCGATGGAGGCCGCACGTGTGGCAAAGGTGCGTTGGCGCTTGAAGCTCTCGAGGGCGAGGCCCATCCCGAGCGGTGAGTTGTTTCGCATCGTCTCCACAATCATGCGCGCAAAGGCACCTCCATCTGACTCGAGCACATCCAAAATATCTTGCAAGGAGGTGTCTTCGTGTATATCAAAAGCACGCTGCAGCAGTGGCAAGTGATGGCTGAGTGTGAAGGGTGGCAACGTGTGCGCATCGCTGAAATCAGCCAAACAAGCCTCGCACTCCGACGGACGACGCATCTCCATCAAGGCGGTCTCAAGGGCGTCGAGCTTCTCGCTTGGCACAAAGTGTGTGGCAAGACCAACATGCACAACATCTGCACCACGAAGATGATTGCCCGTGATGGCCATGTAGGCCCCAACGCAACGAAGACGCATCGTGTGAAAAACATAGGTCGCGCCAACGTCGGGTGCCGCGCCAATCACCGCTTCTGGCATCGCAAAAGACGTGTTGCCACACGCCACACGATGCTTGCTGTGCAAAGAGAGCCCAACACCGCTGCCGAGCACGTGGCCATTCCACAAGGCCACTTGACGTCGTTGCATGTTGGCAATGTGGTGGCACACTTGGTACTCACGGTAGTAGTACTCAGAGGTGTAGGCTGGGCCTGCTCCCGTCAGGCGCTGCACATCTCCGCCCGCGCAGAAGCTGCGTGTGCCGGCACCACGAAGCACGTACACGGCATCTTCAGATGCGTGTGGCTCGTGGAGATAGATGGTGTGTAGGCGCCGCATCATCATCAGGGTCAGGGCGTTGAGGGAGGCGGGGCGATCGAGGGTGATGGAGCGAGCACAGGCAGCGTCCTTCACACGGATGGAGCCCTCGGCAAAGAGAGTTCGGCTAGCGTACATCATGATGATGATGATGGTGTTGTTGTTATGTGGATGGCGGTGGTGATGTAGAGGAGGAGCAACGTGCGAAGAGCAATCGTGGAGCCTAGCAAAAGAAAAAAAAAGAAGAGAAGAACCATCATTACTCCGTCAGCACCAAACAACAACAAGAACGTGCATCTACGAGTAAGTGTATGTGTACGTACGTCATATTATGTGGAGGTATGCCAACATCACCAGTGAAGTGCAACAGCACGAGGCAACGTTGAGCGCCCCTCCGCTGCAGGCTCATCGCTCGATTCATCATCATCATCCATGGGTTGGCGTACACGCTTCGTGCGTTGATGCAACACATCATCATCATCATCACTATCATGTTTTGCTGGTGATGGTGTTGTGGTTTTGCGTGGAGCACTGCCATCGTAGCTCTCACGAAGCTTGCGTTCAAAGTTCGTACGCCGCTTGTGTGCTGCTGCATCCAGGGCGAAGCTGCGCTCGCCAACCGTCACAGCCACACCTCCATCCGCCAGCGCACATACACCGCCTGTTGGGCCCAACTCTTTGCTCCAAACACGTCCTACCACCTCCTCCTCTCCACGATGATGATGATGATGATGATGTACCTCATCACCATCCACATCATCATCCTTCACGTCGTACACCAACACACCACCTTCACTACTTCCTGCAACCACGACGTGGGCACTTCCGATGCGTGCAAAATCAAAATCGCAAACTTGTTGGCTCGTCAGTGGCCGTGCCAACACACGCAACACCTCCGTGGGCTTACGAAGATCCCAGGCGAGGATGCGCCCATCGCCACAACGTCCAGCGGCATAAACATGGTGAGGCTCCTGCACACTTGTTTTGATGCTCGCCACACCGGAACGCAGCCCACGCAAACGTAGCGCAGGGCAACGATGACGTACATCAACAGACTCCACCACGCCATGATTTAGAAAGCCCATGTGGCAAAGTTGTGTGTGTGGTGCGTCAGCCGCACTACACGCGAGGTACGATACACGGCCGTGCGCATGTGAGGTGGCGTAGCTCCACACGGCGGCATCACCTTCGTGAAGTACATCGAACATGCGGAGTTGTTGTTTGTCTTCGAAGCCGCCATAACCACCAAAAATGTGGTTGTGATTGCTGGCGAGCCACAGACTTGCCTGAGGATGGGCATGTATGCCGGCATCATTGTGGCACACGTACGAAGCACGCAACTCACCATCTTCCATATCCCACATTTGCAGCGGTTGAGAGCGGCACGCGGTGAGAAAACTGGCGTTGTCTGCGCCAGACATGAAGGGGCACCATGACAAGGAGAGGGCCGGAAATGGCAAACGTACAAGTGGCGAAGTGGGTGCATCATCATTGTTGTTGTTGTTGTTGTTGGTAGCTTGTGTAACATCATCATCATCACGATGCTTCATCATCACGGGAAGCTCCGTCGTCGAGACCTCGCAGCGACGTGCGGATGATTTGCGCAATGAGCCGCCACCAAAAGCGGTGGCGGAGGTGGTTTGGCATGTGTAGTGAAGCAGCGGCACAACACCGGTGGAAGTGGTGGCAAGAATCCTGCCACTGCCATCAGGGCTGGCGTAGAGCCGGCGTAGCTGAGCGTGTTCCGTCATGCAGCAGCCAACAAAACAGATGTACGTATCTACTATGATCATCATCATCATGTGAAAGAAGAAGAGATGGTAAGATGAAGTAGCACATGACATGTAGTGGGTATCATTTATGCATCACGTGGAAAATGTTCTTGGAATATTGTTGTTGTTGTGTTTGTGTGCGTGCTGCACAACACAATGTGTGGGAGATCATATCTCCTCTCTATGTCCGACCAACTGCATTGTATGATGAAGATGATGATGATGGTATCACACCGATGCATCCATCATCTCCTCTTCCTCCACCTCCTCTTCACGAATCGGTTGTGCCACGAGGTGATGAAGTTGTTGCAACACATGCAACGACTTGGCACTCTGCGGATGATGTGCAGCCTCCTCCAGCCCATGCTCCACCTGCGCCATGTACGAGCGCAAGCCTTCAATCTCCAACAAGATGGCCACGTGCGCCTGCTGAATCGTTTCTTGTTCGTACCGTTGCAGCCGAAACAAGTTTTCTGCCACATTTAGACGTTCGCCCAGCTCATGCACCATGGCGAGGCCAGCCTTGTGATGGCTGTGAGACACAGACCACAGAGATGAGTGATCCGCATGTTCCTCCACCTCCGCACGTATCGCACGCTCCGCCAGCAACCACTGCGCACGTGCATCGGCAAATTGGTCAAGAGCCTTGACGTGGAAGTCCTCCTCACGTTGATCAAGATCCTCCGCCACCACTTCATCATGCGTCGTGGGAGGTGCCGTGGTTGCTTCACGAAAATGATGGAGGATCGCCTCCAGACGTGCATCACCCGTGATGGGTGCAGCATCTTCTTCCTGATGACGTTGCATGTACGTTGCATACCTCCGTTCATCATCATCATCACCATCATCATCATATCCTTCACCTACACCATCGGGGCTCAGACTCACCTCCACCGCCCCATGCGTTTTTGCTGACGGACTTCGCAAAGATTCCGCCGGTGAGAGGGCGATGGAGGCGGCATACGTCGATGATGTCCGCGACGTGGTTGCGCGAAGAGGGCTCACGTCATTGCCACCTTGGCAAACATCTGGAGTTGTATCTATGGCATCCACATCTTGAGCTCGTGTTGGGGATGCAGAGATCATGGTTGATGCGTGTGTTGCAGAAGCATCCATGTTAGGCCGTACATTCATGTACGCCTGAAACGGGTCGTTGTGGGACGTCTTCCATGTTTGATGGCCAACCACTTCACGCGTAGATGTTTGCACATGTGCGTGAAGAACATCATCTTCATCATCCTCCTCACCATCGTGCACCTTTTCTGCCACATCATCACTTGGTGCTTCGGTGTGTGTTGGCGAGAGGGGAGAGTTCTCCGATGTTGATGTGAGAAGATCCATCCATCGATCATCACGCCTGCACCACGCTGGACTAAGTGTAGGTGCTTGACGAAGCACACGTTGCACCACACAACTCTGCAACACGTTCACCATGCGTGCGTTGCCACGATGTGCCATGGGCTGATGTTGGCCGTCATGCAGCCGTCGAACAAAACCTTGCATCGAGATATCCACCTCCGTCTTGGTTGGCATCGAGCGCAGAAACACGTACAACGTTGCCGTGGCCTGCAGCGGATCATCGGTGATGGTGCAGTTCTGCTCCGATGTCGCAACCAAACGAATGATGGGTAGTGCTGCCATCCACTCAAGTCTATGTGCTGTACGTGTATGATGAAGATGATGATGAAAAATGGAAGAGAACGAAGAACGTTGTTGATGGTACCTGTGCGTACATCTTCATGAAAAAAAACATGTGTTGTTGTTGTTGTTGTTGTTGTTGTTGTTGTTTTGTTTGAGACGAAGAAGCACGATGCTGATGATCATTGCCGTTTATGGTTTCTGTATACCTCACCATAAACACATAAGTGAAGCACCGATGATGGCTCACCCACACCCACACACACACCAGAGATACATCATCTTGTTGGTCCTACTGCAAATG
>JASAON010001486.1:0-38644 GCA_030849065.1 Jaenimonas drosophilae
CGCCCGCCACATTCGGCAGTCGATGCTTGGTAGCTCACGCCGTATTGCCCGCTTCCGTAGCTCAGTGACGTACTTGATGATTGTCCTACAGTCGCGTCTTCAACGAAAGGAGTGTGCGCCACATGAAGCCTCCTTGATCATGGAAAACCTCATGAAGGAGTGTGTGGATCTCCGCCAGGGAGATATGGCCCACCTCCTGTTCCGGGCATCAATCCGATTTCGTAAATACGGTATGAAGGTTGGCATGCCTCTGGTCAAATCGCTGTACGACTCCTACCGCATCGACAACGCGAAGGAGCTGATGAAAAATTTAGCAGAGGAGCTCAAGAACAACATTGAGGAGACGGAACTTGCCATCATTGCGGTACTTGCCTATGAGTTTAGTGGACAGCACAATCACGCACTGGAACTGCTCAAGAAGATTCCTCAGTCAAAACTGTCAACCTCTGATGTGTGCTCCATCATTGAGGGCTTTGGTATGGGTGCCCACTACGATGATGTTTGCATGATTACCGAAGAGTTGTTGAAGGAGGAAAACAAGGTTGAGTCATCCGACTTGTCGGCGATTGTGTCGTCTGCCGTGTGCGCCACCATTGGCAACCAAGAACACATGAATAAGATGGTGGAGTGTGCCATGCGTCGGGGCATTCGATTGTCCGAGCAGGCAGCCAGCACACTACTTCGCATCGCTTTGGAAGAGGCCAAACCAACCACTGTGTCGGAGGTGTACGATGTAGAAAACGGACTGTGCAAGCGTTTGGGAGTAGACAATCTTGGAACAGCCTCTGAAACGAGTGTGATTGCCAAGTGCACCGAACTTCTCCACAAGAGTCATGAGAGTGGCGATGATATTATGCTTTGCAAAGTTCAGCACCTGGCGCAGGTGGTGGATAATGCCATGGACAATGATCAGCTGGACGACATTGATCCGGTGTACATCGTCTCCATGATCAAAGGTTTTGGCGTGTTGGGACGCTTTGAGGAGATGAAGTCTTCCTTCGTCAAGCTAAAGAAGTGTGGAGGTGTAAAGGATCACCGACTCTATGATGAGATGCTCAAGTGGTATGCGCATTCCTACAACGTCAAGGAGGTAATTGCGCTGAAGGAGGAAATGACAGCCGAGAACGTTTACCACACCCCATTTACCTACCACAATGTCTTCCGTGTCCTGGACAAGTACTACCCACGCATGGTGGAGAAGTACGTGAAGGAGATGCGTGGCCGTGGCATTGCCCTTGAAGGTTTCATGTACCCCACCCTCATGCGCGTGTTCATGGAACTGAAGGACTATGAGACGGTGGACAATCTCTACCGTGAGGCACGAAGCAGAGGTCAACAGGGGTTAGGCCCGAGCTTCACTCCAGGCATCGTCATTCAGGCCCTGCGCTGCTACCAACATGACCTGGACAAATGCCGAGGAATCATTGAGGACGCAGACAAGCGTGGCTTTCTCGCTCATGAGGCTGTGCAGGCCGAAATACTGCAGCTTTACGCGAGCAATGAACGTTATGAGGAACTGGGACGTCTCCTGACACGTATTCCAAACAAATCCAGTAGCATCTATCGTGTGCTCCTGCGCGATGCCACCAAGCGCAGAGATCGCAAGGAGTTTGACAAGCTTCTGAATGAGGTAATGTCACAGCATGTGGAGCTCAATGAGCGACTCTTCAGTGTCATCATTACCTCTCTTGGCTTCTTCAAGGACGCAGAGGGGGTGAACAAGTTCATCGCCATGGCTCGATCGAGTGAACAGATCCGCTCCCCCATGTTCTTCTCGGACGCCGCCGGAGCCTTTGCCCGGCTTGGCCATTTACCCGCGGTCGATCAGTGCTGGAAGGACCTCCTTCAATCACACATGGCCATCACAATGCCGGTGTACAATCGGTTTCTCGATATTTACATGAACCACAACAATGTAGTTATGGTGCAGGAAATTCTAGACACCATGATGAAGTTGGTTCCTCCGAATCCAGTCACCGCCACAACCGTTGTTGATATGCTTGGTAAAATGGGACGTTTGTCAGAAATGGAGGCTGTGCTCTCTGAGATGTCCAAGTCAACCAATGCATCGCCAACACTTGTGACATACCACCAGGCAATGAATGCTTACGCCAAGTGTGGGGATGTGGTGAAAATGGAGCAAATGCGTGAACGACTACAGCGTGAAGGTTTTGTGGAGAACAACGTCACGTACAACATTCTCTTCGAAGGCTATGGACGGGCAAAGCGTTTTGAACACCTTGCAGAGCTTCTTCAACAGAGAAAGGAGCGTGGAATCGCCATGGATGAGTTTGGGTACGTGATTCTGCTTAACACATACGCCCGGGCTCGCCTCACTTCCGAAGCTGAAGCCATTGTGGATGAAATGGTGACGAGCGGTATCAACTTTACATGCAGAATGATGGCCACGGTCGCGAATGCCTTCAGCGCTGTGGGCAATGTGGAACAGATGGAGCGATACATACGACTACTTCTTGCTCACCCAGAATGCAGATTGCGTGAGGTGGAGTCGGTGTACAGCATCTACTCTCGCCAACGAGATACCGTGAAGCTGCAGGAGCTGCTCGACACCAAAACACTTCCCAAGAGTGAGTTCATCTTCAACATTTGTGTGGCCGCATTCGCACGTGCTGGTGAACACACAAAGGTTGCCTTTCTTCTACATGAGATGGAGCAAAAAGGATACTCGCTCAGTCGCAACACCAGCGTCATTCTGAGTACCCTCCTCCTCAAGGCTGGAAAGGTTGAGCTTGCGAACAGCGTGTTGAAGTGGAAGGGTGTACAGCCTGAGCAAGTGGAGACGCCAGAGGACGGCCGAAGCCTTGATGAGGACAGCCTCCCACTTACAAGCGAAGAGTGTCTTCAGCAGCAGATGGAATCTTCCATCCCCTCCACCCATAAGGGAGAGGATGATGGTATCAAGATGGATTGACGCAATGGACGTTGTTTCAGATGAGGTCAGTTGCGTGCGTCTCCCTCCGTGACTGGTCGGCGTCACAGTACCGTGTTGACTGATTAAAGTAGGTGTATGCTGTACGAGTACTGCCACGGGACATCCTCTTGTACGATTAACATACTTACAAATTCTTCACATGTTGCATCACTTTTGACTCCTTTTGCTAGTACTAGTAGGTCACCATTCTGGCAGACAGTTATCCAATCATGAGTGCAGTTGGGACGCCGGAGACGCTTCCCCAGCAGCCACCACTATCGAGGAGGAAAGAAAAGAAGGCGGTTAAGATGGCTGCGAAGCTAAAGCTCGCCGGTAGTGTGGATGTGCGCGTCCAGCACACCAATGATGATAGTGTGGTGAGCAAGCGATCAGCGGTGAAGCTGAAGTATCTAACGGATGATATCCTTCCATATTTTGTGACGAAGCCCGCTCGCCGATCGCCTCTCATCAATCGTGGATACTACTTGAGAATGAAGGTGATGTATGAGCTGATTGGCATTTGCTGCACACACCTTCGTCAGGAATGTGGAAGTGAATGTCCTGTCCAGGTCATATCTCTCGGTGCTGGCTATGACACCACAGCTGTGCGCTTCATCACGCAGCAAGGAAAAGATGGAAGCAGCACCCTTCAGGAGCCCATTTGTTTCTACGACGTGGACTTCCCAGCGGTGATGCAGGCAAAGGCTGCCCTGCTGGAAAGTATGGCGGAGAAGCTTCCCGATGTCGTACTCAATCCGAAGGATGCCATCTGCCCCCTGCGCAGTCCCATCTACACAGCCTTGGGTGTGGATCTGCGTGAAGCCTCCACGGTACTGGTGCCACAGCTGCAAGCCTTCAGTGACAGCTTCTCTGTGGACTACCCAACGATCATCTACGCGGAGTGTGTTACTCAGTACATGCCATCGGAAGAAACGGCGGCACTTGTTGGATTTTTGGCACGTACATTCCCCAAAGCCATGTTCATGGCCTACGATCAGCTGCAGCCCGCTGACAGTTTCGGAAAACTGATGTGCCACTCACTCCGCCAAAAGAATAGTCCTCTCATGGGCATTGAGGCCTGCCCCAGTGGAGAGTCGATGATCCAACGGGCTCTCTCTCAAGGCATGAAGGATGCCGCATTTACCAACTTTTATGACCTCTCACGACATGTTCTTCAAGGTGATGAACGCGCTCGCGTGGATGCATTGGAGCCGTTTGACGAGATTGAGGAGTGGAGCGAGATGTGCGAACACTACGGCATCACGGTTGCCACAACCTTGGCGAATCTCGATGGAATGCTGAGAGCCAACCCCTTCTTGAAGAGGAAGGAGGATCCACCGCAGCTACATGATGTGGAGAACCTACCCCTTGTTGCCCAGTCATGGCCAACGGGACGGTTTGGGTTCGAAGGTTGGGGCCACGGAGCGGTACAATCTGAAACTCTTTCCAATGGCGATGTGCTTCTCATCTCTTTTGGTGGCTTTCAGGCCAAGGGTGGTGGCCACCAACGCGTCAATCAGGTCTTCGTGCACAGCTTCTTTGAAGGAGAGCTTCACGTTGCCCAGAGTGAGGCCGACATGGTTCCCAACCTCATCTTCCACTCCGTGTCTCGCATTGCACCATTTCAATACGTAGTCTTTGGTGGGCGTACTAATCCATCCAATGCGAGTAACACAGCCTACCTCCTGACCGTTGTGGTACCCAGATCCATCAGCTCTACCTCATCCATTGTGGCCATGTGGAAGGAACTGCGCGTGGATGTTGGGTGTGTGGCCCCATCACCCCGTTTCCGTCATGTTGCCGTCGCAACATCGCCGAGTGAGCTGCTCGTGATTGGTGGAAAGAGCCCGAGTGGATCACTTCTCAATGATGTGTGGCGTGGGACGCTCAGTACAAGTACAGGCACCGTGACGTGGAAGGAAGAGTCACTGCGTGGAGTGGATGCACCAATTCCACCCATGTGCTCTGCCGCTGCTGTTCTCTCGCCAGCAGGAGATGCTGTGATCATTAGTGGAGGCCTTCTTGCCAATGATCATTGTAGCAAGGCCATGTACCGTCTGCAGCTGTCTTCAATGGAGCTTGTGCGCTATGACCTGATGCTTGACGGCCGCTGCTCGCACACCATGACGCCATGTGTAATTGACGGCTCCAGCTTCTTGCTGATTTTGGGTGGAAGCGGTGACGCACCAAAGAGCACAACACACATTGAGGAGGTGGCGGTACTTGTCGATTTTCCAACCTTGCGGGAGGCGAAACTTGTTGCACTGCCGCCAGACGCTCCAACATGGTCACGACACTCGTGTGTTGCTCTTGGTCCACAGGGAGTTCTTGCTGTTATTGGTGGAGGTTTCACGTGCTTCTCCTTTGGCACCTTCTCGGCGAAGCCACACATTCTACGTATTGGCCATAACCCTGGGCCACTACCCCATGTGCAGAAGAAACAGCTATCATCATCTCTGACGCAGCCAAGTGGTTCTCTTGCCGCACTTCTTCCCATACCTCGGGAATCTGTTGTGGAACAGGAGTACACCAATGCGAGAGTCCTGGAGGCTATACACAACGGCTCTCAACCCGTCGTCTTCCGTCACACCCCTTTTGGCGCGTGTGTGGAGAAGTGGAAGGACCCCGCCTATCTGGAGGAGGCAGAGCGAGGAACGATGGTGTCGGTCCATGTAGCTCAAGGGAACCCACACCTTGACTTTGTACGGAAGAACTTCGCGTTCCGTCATGTTCCCTTTGAGGAGCTCGTCGGCCACGTCGTGAAGTCGCAGGCACACTTCAAGCAGCACCAAACGGTACCGGAAGAGGTGATGTACTACCGCTCCATTGCTGGCCACATGATGAGCGAGCGAGCGAACTTTTGGAAGGATTTCCGCACTCTACAGGCAGACTTTTCTCTTCCTGGAGAGGCTGGGGACTTCATCCAGGCCCGCGTACATCAATCTTGTTTACGAATCAATGCTGCACCGCTGCAGCTTTGGACGCACTACGATACGTGCGACAATGTCCTTTGCCAGATTGTTGGTCGCAAGCGCGTCGTCCTCTTCCCTCCCAGCGCGTACAATGATCTCTACATCAAGGGTAGCTCATCTGCCGTCATCAACATTGATGATCCTGACTTGCTGCAGTACCCTCGTTTTGTGGAAGCGCACAAGTCGGCGGTGGAGGTTGTGCTGGAGCCAGGTGATATGCTCTTTTTTCCTTCCATGTGGTTTCACCACTGCACCACCCTCGATGACGACTACAGCGTCAGCGTGAACGTCTTCTTCCGCCGGTTTGGTGAGGAGGACTACGACAAGAAGGATCTCTACGGTAACAAGGATATTCCTGCGTGTACATCCATGCGTGAGGCCATCGTTGCTGACGTAAAGAACCGCGTGGCACGCCTCCGACTTGATGGAAGCGGGAATGAGGTTCCGCCAGAGTACACTGAGTTTGCCCTACGCGAGGCCATTCAGGATTTGGAGGAGTACGTTGAGTCGATGGCAGCTGCCCGACGGGTGCAACGTCTTCAACACACTGCGTCCTCTCTCGCATCACAAACAACCAAGTAAGTAAGCTAAACACAAAAATGTGTGGTGCCCACATGCATACTTACATACATCAAAGCGCCAACCATGTGGGCTACCCTTCACAAGTGCGATAATATACTGCTGTGTATCACTGACTCTCATGCGTGTGTGTGTGGAGGACCGAAGCAGGAGCTCCAACTTACACCGCGTGTGACTTTTGTGCACTCACGTATTTGGGCCCTTTCTTCCCGTTTTGATTCTTTCAGCACGCCAATTTTGGGCATACACACAAGCATCTACAAGAATCGTTGGTTAAACCTTGACGTTATTTGTTAGCCACCTTTGTTTTTCTTGTTCATTTTCCGTTACTGTTTTGGTGAAGATGGTAATGCATCGTGTATCAAGTAGCCGTCTCTCCAACATCACACATTCAAAGCGACGCAGATTGTCGTCCACAGGTACACTTAGGTCCGAAGATTCGGATGCAGTAAATCGCGTCGCCATTTCATACTCCTCCACCTTACTCCTCATTTGGACCGTTGTGGTTGCTGTACTGACGTGGAGCACCGGCTCCATTCTAGAGATTGTGCTGCTTCTTGGCCTATGCTTGATTTCTCTCACCTCTCCACATGGTGAGAGTCGTATGATCATGCCACTGATCTTCCAAGCGGAGTGTTGCTTGAATCGTTCATTTGGCGGAGCTACCTATGCTCCTTTGGAGTTCTACGCATCTACACTTCTTTCGTACTTATCGCTGACGAGTACTCTGGCAAGTCGCTTGATGAGGTCTGGAACTTTTACAAAGCAGGTGCGTGGAAATGCAGTTCTCACCGGTATCATCTATCTCACCGCCTTCGTTGTGTGGCTCATGGCATTTGCGGTATTTCAAGATCGCGTTGTGCTTATTGGTGCGGCCGCATACGTTGTGTCTGGCCACCTCTTCTTTTGGAAGCTACGCCCGCTTGTCGGGGACAATGAGGCTGTCCTGTTGAGCTCAGTCGGAGGCTTCTATCTTTGCGATGTTTTTTCCAACAACAACGTCAGCGCTGATGGTGGGCGGGAGACCTTCCTCAGCCTCAACGCGGAGGGCTATCAAACCAGCTATACGCACATCGCCAGCCGTGGCATGTTGCTAAGTGCCATTTACATGGCCACGCTGTTGGCGCTTCTTTCGCCACTCTGTCGAGTGCGACAGAGCCGGAATTCGAAATCATCGGAGCTCATCGTCAGTAGAAAGCGCATGACGATTCTATTCCTGACCATCATGGCCATGGTCCTCCTTGTTATGGAGCTCGCCATTAGCTACCAATTCAAGGAGAATGCAGCCGTGTGGCTGTACCATTATATCGTAGGTGATCGTTTCCGTTTCACTACTCTACAACTTTGGTTGGTGTTGATTCCTCTTTCTGTGGCCATTGTGGATGTTGTGACGGTGAATTGGGCAAAGATTGTGCAGAGAAAGATGTTTCACTTCATTGCCGTCATCGCCTTCACCCCTGCGGCGATGGTGGACCCGCCCTTCTTGGCCCTCTCCCTCTCTACCGCCGCAAGTCTTCTCATTTGCGTGGAGATTGCACGCTACTATCAAGTATACGGAACCGACTGGGTGGATCGATACGTCTCGAGGCACATCGACACCCGCGAACACTCATCTGGCCTCATTCGCTCGCACATTTACCTCATTTTTGGCCTTGGCCTCTCATTGATGCTTCGGTATCGCCAACATAGCCCCACCCCACGGCCCATTCCGGCGGTGATGGACCTCTCCATCAACCTCATTCCAGGAATCATCGCCCTTGGTGTGGTGGATGCTTTTGCCGCTCTCTTTGGTAGCTCTATCTTATTGAGCTCACGACGTGCACTGGGGAGGTACCTGACCAACAAGTTCTTCACGGCACGAGCAAACTCGTCCATCACACACAAGACCACCACCGGAACCATGGGCGGCCTTCTCACGGGTCTTCTATTTTGGACGATCGTGTTGGTTGTGGCAAAGGTACCTATTGTTGGTCCGGTGTGGTACACCTACTTTTTGATTTTGGTCTGTACCCTCACCGAATGCTTCATGGATGGCATCGATAATTTGCAGATGCCCATGGTTGTGGTTGGAGTGGTCTACACGCTCTTCACCATCATCATTCGAGATCCGCAGTTGTGGCTCGATCCTCGCGTGAATCTGCCAAACCCGACGACGGCAAAGTCCCTCGCCAGCGCCTTTTCCTCATCCCACATTTGGGGGAACTAATTTCTTGACTGGTGATGATGAGGTACGTCGGCACACAACGAAATTATTGAATCTTGTTCACTTTTGCTGAAACTGCAACCAACACGTAACCCTGCTGCCTTGGTGACCACCCCACACATGTGGGCTACATTGCGTATGATTATGATTCTTTCTTTTTTCATTATCTGGTTGCGTCCACACACATATCAAAGTAGCCCCACACCAGGTCTAGTGGTGAAATGCCGGTTAAAAAACTACCTCCGATCGATGAGGGCCCCAACACCGCCCGCATACCCAAGCGCTCGAAGTACTCATTGGGGCCAGAGGATCGAGATCCCGAGGCCGTTCGACTGCAACTCGAAGCACAGCACATACACACCGCCTCCCTCAGTAGCACAGCCAACCGCGTGAGCTTCGACAACTCTACCATGCTCGGTAGAGCCAAGGAGAGTGGCTTCATTTCACTAGGCCAGACCGTTTCAGAACATCGAACCGAGCGCGACGCCCCGTCGGCGTCACCCGAGAAGAGCCCTGCTGGGGCCTTTAATCGCACCAACTTCCAATTAACTCCATCGGAGAGTTACGTAGCCGCCCACAAGGACGCCGTCGCGGAGCGCTGGCGTAGTCTGTTGCTCAAGCTAGAAACGGATATGCGTGAGTTGGTGGCCGATGGGGTAGGGGAGCCCCCAGCCTCATCCCGTATTATGCGCGTTATTGCCCACTTTGATGAGTTTTGTCGAACCGCTGAAGGCCAATCGTCTCACTTGGCGGATTTGTTGCGGCTGTTTCGTGTAGAGTTCTGCCGAGCCATCTTCTCTAGCCATCACTTGGGCATGGTGGATGACGCGGATAGTGACCCCGAAGTGACGGCCTACTTTGATCAAGTGACGACCCTGTTGCGGGAGAATGCGATGCTTTCTTCTGAGGTGGCCCTTGGAAACACACGTGAGAAGGCCGTTGAGCTGGCGAAGCAGGTGGACCGTCTCAACGCCAACGTGAAGCTCTATGAAAATGAAATTGGCCGTTTGGTTCGACTCAACGACCACATGATTGAGCAGCTCCGCAAATCAAAGGAGGAGCTGGATGCAGCCAAGGCTGCTGCCGAAGCAAAGATCGCGGCCAATGAGCGCGAGCTCCAGGCGCTGAATGTGGAGAACAAGGATATGCAGCTGCAGCTCTTCCGACTTCGGAAGCAGGTGGCCGGTGGCAAGGCCAAGATCCTCAAGGACAGCTATCAACACATGAAGCTGACCAAGATGAGCCTAATGACGACGCTCTTCTCTGAAGGCGATGAGCGTATTGGCCTGCTGGTGATGCTTAGTCAGTTGGAGAGTCGTGTGAATGAAATTCTTGACTCCTACGACAATGAATATATGCTCTCTGCGGAGAATGCACACACCGACTTGCGTCGAAAGATGGCCAATTCAGTGGCGGTGTTGCTGGAGGAGATGCATCTGTGTGAGAAGAACTATCGGCGTCTTGTTCCCGGAGCCCTTTCCTACCGCACCACGAGTGAGGAGATGGATGAAACGGACGGCTTTGCGGCGATTTTGTTTGATCAAAAAATCTACGAGAGTTTTCTGCTTCGTGAATCCATTCGCAAGCGCTTGGCCAATGGCGGAGTGAACGTTACTGGAATCAAGCCATATCAGCCCATCTCAACCGGTGAGGATAGTGGCAGACGTGGCGAGGATGGGAAGAAGGGTGGTGAGGAGCGTGATCGTGAGATGTCTGGCACTCACATGGCCGCAGGTGGTGGTGACCTCAACAACAGTACAAGTCTGCTCTCACAACCCGCAGCGAAGCGCAAGCTCTCTCTCTCCACGAGCCGCAGCGCTGTACTTCCGGCACCCTTTTCACTTCCGAGTAGCGGCAGTGCGGCAGAGAAGTTGCCAGCGGTGACGACTGAGAGGTCTGCGTCAATGGGCGCGGATATGGAGGAGATCGTCTTCATGAAGAAGAATGAGTGGATTGAGAATGTATTCAACATGTCCCCAGCAGAGGAACTGCTGAAGCGGCTTCTCGTGAACGTGAAGGCGGAGCATATTGTGCCCGACAAGATTCTTCCAAACCTGATGATGCCTCGTTTGCTACGCCATCCAATGCATGACCTCAGCAGTGACAAGTTTCTGTGGGGCGTTGATCTCTTCGCAGGCAGAGATCCAGCAATTCAGAAGTTTTTGTGTACCCTCAACTACATTGATCCATCCGTGCCCATTCAACTCCCGGAGTCATCCAACTTCCTCAAGGTGAAGTACAAGTCCTCCCTCCATGGAGAGCATCACCACGAGAAGCAGGTAACCCAACAATCGCCGCTCCCGCAACCACCAACTCAGGCTTCTACACATTCACCGCTCTCTCATCGGGACTCCTACAGCGGCTTTTCACCTCCACCCAAGCCGAGCATTTCGCTCTCTGGCACGATGCGGCAGCAGTCGCCTAACTTGCGCAAGGAAACACCAGCCACGGTGAAGACACGCCCGCTCAGCGTCAATCGTGCACTCGCCGACTGGGGCGGTCGGACACTCTTTGGTGAAGAGAAGATCAAGGATGATGCAGAGGACAAGAAGCTCTTTAATGTGGGCGAAAACTTACGAGTTTTCAAGGAGCTCAACAACCCAGCCCTTTTGAAGGAGAACTCCAGCAGTCAACAGCGGGCCGGTGCCACCAATTCCACCACCGCCTTCACGGTTGCATTGCAGAGGCTCAACCCGATGTCACCCAACCGTGCGCCGGAGTGGACGTTGTACAAGTCTTTGTTTGGCGGCTACCGGGCCCTTACTCCACGAATGATTGAGATGTCAACCATCGACCACATTTTGTTGAACGCCTGCAAGGGCCACTTCACACGGATGGAGTACCGATACGATCAATGCTTGTCAGAGGCCAACTTCCGCGCCACAAACAACCAGATGGCCTACTCCATTGCGGAGCGGTTTTTTCGTGAAAACTATGAACTCACTGATTTTCAGGAGGCCCTTGTGGATGAATTGGAGGCACGCTACGGCTACCCAGAACTTGTGGCGAAGAACCTCTACGAGCTCCTGTGTTATCTAGATGCCATGGGCAAAAAGGATGCGCTCATGAATCTCTACCTGAATGTGATTCGCGGGTTTCAGCCACCTACCCACATCCACTACATTTGCAATCAGCTTTACCACCTGAGCTACTGCTGGCCATGCAGCAATCCACTAGACGAAGTGACAAGAGAGGATGCCCTGACTGTGTTGCGTTATCTGTACCGCAACACAGAAACCATTGTGCACGTTGATATTCATGAAATTCTAAAGGACTTTGACATGGCAACACGCAATGCTGCCCTCACATTCATTACGATGCGTGAGTTCTTGGCCAACTTCATGCTTCACCAGGAAGAGCCGCTGCTGCTCTACTTCAACGGTATGTTCTCAAACTTGTGTGAGTCGGACAACCTCCAGGAGATTACCTTTGAAAACTATGATCAGGTCATTAGCCGCTTCTGGAAACACCGGGAGGAGCGCAAGTCACTGGTACGATTCCTCGCCGCAGGTCTTGGCTTCAATCGTGGTCCGCTGTTGAGCACGCGGGATCTTTCATTTGTGGCGTCGAGCGCGCTCTCCTCAGAGCTGCTTTCCTAGTTCGTGAACACGTCTCTTGGTGGCAGCACACCTGGAGCTGCAGCAGAGGAGGGAGGAAGTATGTATACTATCTCGTTCTCGTTGACATCAAAGAGAGATGCACTCAACAACAACAACTTGATAAACTCGCGTGAACATCTCAACAATACAACTTCAATGTTTGATTCTATTTCAACAAGCTATTTCTGTTCTAATTTCCTACCTTCATTGATGTATTGTAGTGGACGGTATTTTTCAAGATTTCACGGCTGCAGTGTGCTTCTCATGTCACGCCGGCAAACGCGTCTGCAAGATTTCTATCCCCAACGTCGTCAGAATATTGGAAGCCAATCAGCGCCTTCTGCTTCAACACAAAAGCAGCCTTGGGCAGTATTGGATGATGGTTCGTTGAACGATGCAACCCTTGGCCGACAAGAGACGAACACTCGTCAGCGTCGCCACATGGACGTACAATCCTTCAAGCGGCCTACCTCTGCATCAGGAACCGAGGAGCAGCACAAGGATTGCTCCAGACGAGGAACAGAGTCTCGCTACCGACGTTATGGAGAGCAGTACGTTGTGCTTCCGTGGTCGAAACACAACACCCTTTGTGGAAAAAATGGTCAAACATGTCTCGTCTTTGATCTTCAAGTGCACATGCTCACGGAGAATACAATTGCCACCACCACACAACTCGTACAGCTCATGCAGTCACTCATGGTGCCTCTCATTGGTGAGAGTGCCGCTTTTGGATCATCATTCCATGCACTCGCCATGACAATGGACCAGCTTCTGAGCCCTGCAGAGCGTGAATCCTTCTTTCGCGAGGTACTCCCGTGGATGATGCACCTACTACCGGAAGCCATACACTACTTTGGGGAAGAACCTCTGCCTGTTCTGGCTCAGGGGCAGAACAATCGTGTGCTGCTGAACAAACCGCAGACTGTGATATTGATGACGTGTGCCTTCTTTTCACTCTTTCCTGGACGATCGATGATGCAAGACAACACGCGAAGTGCCCTGGGAATCTCAAGACGGCTCCCGGTGTGCAACTTCCACTCCCTCTTTGATGTGCCATCCAACAAGCGTTGTTCTGCCGTTCACCACAAAATACGATGTTTGCTGGAGTACTTCTTTATCATGTTCCGCCAACACTCCACGGGTGGATGGGAAACAGACGGGTCGTTGGTGGAGATCAATCGCGTTGGCTACCCGACATTCCCTGAATTCTCTTCCAGTGAAGCCACACTCACTCCCCTAACGCTTGTTGGCGATGGGCTCATTGAGGATGATCTTGGTGCCCTGCACGCCGACTTTGCCAACAAGGTAATTGGAGGTGGTGTGCTGCGTCGAGGTTGTGTGCAGGAGGAGATCCGCTTTGTAGTTACCCCAGAGGCACTACTCTCGTTGCTGTTCTGTGAGACCATGTTGGATCACGAAGCCGTCTTCATTAGTGGGGTGGGCCAGTACAGCCAATACACTGGCTACGGCTCAACCTTCCAATGGTCTGGTGGTCTGGAGGGGTCAAAATGTCGGCTTCAATGCGTTGAACTGCCTGCGAGTACGTGCTCGTCCACGATGCCCACCAAGCTGCCACCAACCATGCTCAATGTTTCCATTGTTGCCATGGATGCCATCAGCTTTGCGTCAGGAGACCGGCGTCCACCAGCACAGTATCTCGCGTCGTGGATCACGCGTGAAGCCAACAAGGCCTACGTGGCCTTTCACGGTCCATCAGTTGAACATGCATGCTTGCAACTGTGCCATACGGGGCCGGTAGCAACCGGCAACTGGGGTTGTGGCGTCTTCAGTGGAGATGTGGAGCTCAAGTTGCTGATTCAGTGGTGCGCGGCGGCTGTTGCGCAGCGTCCAGTGCGCTACTACGTCTTTGATCGGGTGGAGCTTCTCAATACCTTTCCACCACTGCTCGAAAAGCTACAACGTGAGCATTGGTCAGTAGGTCGACTCTACTCACAACTCCTTTTTTACAACGTCTACCGAACCGAAGAGTGTCGCGGTAAGACACCCATGGGACTCTTTCAGTACTTGATGGCCTCTTCCGAGCCATCAGCATGATGAGATCTCTTCGATTTGAGCCTTTTGAACTGTTTGCGCATCGAAAACGTCCTAGTTGCATAAAGTGAATTGCTGTTTTGACAGTATTGAAGAAGATGTTGTTTCACATTCACTTGCAATTCTCTATGTTTCATGTTTCATACCTATGTAGCCCGTTGACAATAGAGTAGCCACACACATCCCTTCTGGATGCCAGTTGTGTTGTTTAGCAACCGATACTTTATCTGTTGAAGATGCCGCTCTTCTCCATGTACATCTTCAATCGCTACGGTGATCACATTTACTACCGCCAGTGGGCTGCTCGTACGACCCCCATCCAAGAGGGAGAGGCGGGCTTAGTGGCTGGATTCACGTACACGTTGCAACAAACCAGTGCGCAACTCTCTTCATCTGGTGACGGTGGCTTGTATGCCCTACAGACGCCTCACTACAAGCTTCACTACTTTGAAACCATGACCGGATACCGCGCGGTGCTCCTGACTGACAAGGATCAACCCACGGGTGCTACGCATGATGTATTAGTGGAGTTGTTTGTGAAGATTTTCAATCCGCTCATCACAAACGATCCAACCTATCAACATGCACGCGGCGTTGTTATTCGCAACCCAAGTTTCGACACGGCTTTGGATGCCTTCTTAAAGGAGAAGGGTCTTCAGTAAAGTGGTTTGTGTGGGCCGCAAGCTTTGATTCTTTGTCTGTGCGTGTGTGTGTGTGGATGGTGTACAATCATGATGGATGCAGGAAGAAGCTCCTTCATCTTTTGTTTCTTCTCTCTCATGGAGTGAAGGTCAGTGTGTGCAGAAGGTAGATCTACAGCGCGGATGATAGCCAACGATGGTACCAATCACTGCATAACCCTGAGAGGAGTTCTGAAGCAGACTGCAAAAGAGAGCCTTTACTGCGGCATCCGGCGACCTCTTACATCACAGGCCGATGGTAGTGCTGCCTCAGTGAATGCAGCTGCTTCTGCTGTTGAGGCCTCTCACAGCGTGGTTGTTCGTCAGTTATTGCTTTCTTATGTTGGTGAGTACACCGCAAAGGATCTATGGCAGGAGATTTCACTTCGTTCGCTGATTGCTCATCCAAATATTCTTCACTTGTACAGCGCATTGGCTCACGGTAGCCCATCTACCTCCCATGATGAACCTTCGAGCTCGCGCAGTAGTGCCGCGGACGGTACCGTGGCTTCCATCACACTTTCTGAGGAGCCATCGATCCTGATGGTGGAGGAGGATGTGAGTGGCTGCTCCATTGCCAAATATCTTCGACGCGTGTGTGCACCGGCTGGGCGTGGATTAAGTGCGAAGCAAGTCGCAGTGATTGCATTTGATGTACTCACGGCACTGGTGTATTTGCACGATGAGTGCCACATTATTCACCACGAGATTTCTCTGCAGAACCTCTTGTTGGAGTCCACAAAAGGTCATGTGAAGCTGTCTGGATTTCGATCTGCCGTCAGCACAACTGGCGTACAGGGCCAGTGTTTTTGTCATGGATCTCGGACAAGCTGTCGAATTCCTGAAATGAACATTGGCAGACGATCCAATGCATACCACTTGACGGACGGTCATGGATATGCCGTAGATGTGTACGCGTTTGGTATGTGTGTGATTGAGATGTGCTTCGGCCTTCCACAAGCCCAGATTGGTGTCCTCCCTCGTCTGTTGGAGGAGCTGAGGGATGGATGGGTGGCTGGTATCTCTGAGGCTGAGTGTGCTTTATCCCACCTCAAGGATCCTCTCTTGGTGGATTTTGTTTCGTGTTGTGTTCGACGGAAGCCGCGAACGCGATCTACAGCTCGCGATGTGCTGACGCACCCTTTCATTGTGAAGAGCAAAATGCATATTGTGCGAGAGCGATCACGTATCATGGGTAGCATCCTGGAGGGTTTGCAACGGGTCAGTAGCGCATCTGGCTCTAACAACAGCTCCTTTAGGGGTACCAGCGGTGATTCAGCGGACCCAATGAGCATGCAGTCCAGCGAACCCTGTGAACTTAGCGTGGAGCGTCAGTTTCGCATGAAACGAAGGACACAAGATAAGCTCCACAGTACATTGCCTCCCCAATGTGAAGCGCCATCAATCGTCTCGGAGCCGCTACCATCCGTGATTCCTCCTTCTTTGGTAGATATGGCAGTGGCTGGGCCTCCTCCTGCTACAACTCCGCCAGCCATGACATCCGAGCGTTCCTTTGTGGATGCCGTGGTGGCACCAGCAACCCTTGAATGCCAACGTGCGATGCAACGCCTTGCCCGTATAAGTCGTCGGCTGGATGCCGATCATCTGCCAGATGGTCTGCGTACCATGGCAGAGAGTAGCACCCTTCCGTACACCATGGATGAGCTACGGCGTCAGACGGCGGCATTTGGCGAGAACGTTCCCCCATTGTTTGACGAGTTGCTGCGCCGATTTCAGGTACTTCAAGCAGCTTCACCGGAGTTCATTGCTGCATTTGGAAACACCTTTGTTGCGGACCTCCTCACTAACACGGATTCACTGGAACATTATCAACAAAGTAGCCAATTCTTTCGCCAAGTGATGGCGGAGACGCCGCACACACTACCACCGAAAAATCGCCCGTTGGTAAAAACAAACTCCTTTGTACTTGGTGCATCCATCTCCTCCATACCAATAGGGCGGCCAACGCCCTTGTCAATGAGCCAAGAGCGTACGCTCAACAACACCGCTGTTGTATCGCGAGTGATGTGGGACCAACAAGAGGCAGAAGGTGGATCACGTCTGCAACAGTGGCTCGCTCCTCCTCGAGTACCGGTAAGGGAGGCGTTGGTAGTTGGTGAGGAAGGCAGCACCACGAGTAGTCTGTGCCATGGAATGTACCTCAAGTGGTTGAAGAGCAGCGCAGGAAACCAACGGTAGCACAGCTTACCCATCCTCACTTCGTTGATCAAGTCAAACATTTTTGTGCAACTTATTGACACCCAAATGCCTGTCTCTGTGTCTACCTAGCAACAGAACTTATCCATGTGCCAATCATCTCTCGCTGTGTCCTTCTTTTTTTTTTTTGCGTGTGAAAAGTGTTCAGTCAACATGACCAAGTTAGTGCGAAAGCTGAAGCAAATGGCCAAGAAGAGGGCCCACCGCAAGACGGTGCAGAAGCGAAAGTTGGAGCGTGCCGAGAAGGAGCTGCAACGCCAGCAAGAGTCCGAGGCGTCAAAGCTGGAGACTGAGGTGGATAAGGAAATGCGCCGCTTGGAGGATAATGAGAGCGATGATGGTAATACTGCCACTGATGCTGGAGGCAGCGGTCTTCGCAAGGCGGTGCGCATTGTTGGTGATTTAGTCCTTGATGCCGTCAAGAAGAAGAGCAAACCTCTCTCCCGAAAGCAGGCACGCCGAAAGGAACGAACGACGGAGCGTGGTATGGCCATCTCCGAGACTTTGGCGAAGAAGTGGGATCACAAGAAGCGTCGAGTTAAGGTGCGAGCCCAGGTACGTAATGAGGATCTTCATATCTAAGTGGAGCAACCGTCTCTGCTCATTGACGATTAAAGTAACAGAACAAGTGAAGTTGAAGTCGCACGAGTGTTGATACTGCATGTGTATTTGACCCGAACCCTGTATACTTATACCTACTTTGTTTTTCTTCGTACTATGCTGGATGGTAGTTGGTGGTTCTCTTTTTTTCTTTTGGGCCGTTTAAGGATAGATTCGTGCTGAACGTACAGGGCAATCAATCAATTCCCTTGTACCACCACAACAGATCGTCTGCTGAGCTGAGAGCTACAGCCAGTTATAACTCCAAACGAATGTCTGAGCCCACGCTTACTCTTGAGGATGGCCTCCTGCCTACAGAAGCGGCCTCCTCATCGGCGGTGGAGAAGCTGACATTGCGGGATCTATTCGGTGCTCTGTTTCACGTGGATGCAACAGCGCAGGTGATCAGCGACCCGCTCCTCGTGGATACCGGTGCCATGCTTCGCGATAGATTTGGTGAGTATATTCAAGAAAGCGATATTCATCACGATGATGTCCTGGAGCGACTTCGTGTGGAGATGCAGAGAAACAAGGAGTTGGTCTCTCAAGCAGAGGTGGAGGAGCTCTTTGGTGCTGCAGGAGCAAACGTCATTGCCGCAAGCACAGAGAACGAGCCCTTTAATATTTTGTACTCCACCTTGCCAGCCACACCCAAGCTGGATACAACAAGTGATGGCCGCACCTTTCTTGTGGAGATGCCCGTGATTGTCGGAAACCGTCAAACCATGCACGCCGATCCTCAGCCCTTCTTTCCGACGAGCTGCGAGCATCTTGAAAGTACGCCGCGCATGCTCTACACCGCATCAAATGTCATGCGCTGGGGATATCAGCAATCGAAACAAATATATCTCAGCAACGCTCGCATGGTAAGATGGAGTGATGGGTCCTCGACCATTCACATTGGTTCTGACGTGTACTCTCTGAAGGGGTCCAAGGACACTGGCTCCCTTCACATCTTGGGAGGTGAATCCTCCATCTCCAACGGCAAGGTGAGGCTGCCGGCCATTACAGCCTCCATCATCCCCGATCAACATCTCGTGATTGAATCCACGGAAGCTGCATCTGTCTCGAATGCCTTGATTGATGAAAGCGTACGCAATCGCGCTGTGGCGGCCTCACTCAAGCTCCCCATTGCTGCTACTCCTGTACCTGAGGTGAACTGGACGAAGCCAGAGCGTGGCCGTGGTGCCGTGGAGGAGTATGTGCTTGAGGAGTACAACAGACGTCAGAAGGAGATCAACCGACGCATGAAGGAAGGTAGGCCCATGTCGCTGGCGGAGCAAATGAGCATGGAGCAGGATCTCTATCAGCAGCTGCGAACCAACAGCGCAGAGGATCTTCTTGAGAAGCAGGAAGAGGCTCGACGCCTTTCGGCTTTGAATGGAACACAGCGCCAAGCACAAGGATCGGGCCGCCACCGTTTTGAGCGCGATTTAACGCTGAATGGTGAGACCTCCTATGATCCGTTTGCGGGTGAGGAGGAGGAAAGCGTGGCAGACGACTACGAAGGTATGTTGAAGGATATGCGCAGGAAGCGTGATCGTGATGATAGCACCGAGCGGCGAGAAGTGCGACAGAGAATCGAGTCAGAACAAGCCACACGCTACGCTCCCTTGATTGCGGCACTGGAGCTCTTGATTCCAGAGCTGCCCATGCAGTCGGATGCGTACAGCTCAGTGGATGGAACGCTGGATTTTTTGAAATCGGGCCGCTTCTCGTCTGCCATTGTGGAGAAGGAGGTACCTGCGATGCTGCAAGAGGTTGCCACTGAGCTCCCGGACATTGATACATCGAATGTGCGTCGCGTCTTTGAGGAACTGTTTCCAACTGCAACAGCGTCGTGAGCTGTTCCTACCCCTTGGTGGTGACGATGGTGTATTGGGGAGATTGGAATTATCTCTCCGTTCATTAACAAAACAGATTGATGAAGTATCTCGTGATGGCATCAACTATTGGATGATGGGTTGCTGGTGGCATTCATGTAGATGCTTTGGGTGCTTCGCTGCTCATCCAGCTCTCCTTCTTTTTTTACCTTCCACTTCACGGTACTAAAATTCTCCACTTGTGGTATTAAGCGTGTAAAAGACATCCTAAGCCCCATGTGCAACGTGGAAGGCCCACCACTGAAGAAGCGGCGCCCCCAGTTTCTTCCCGAAGCCGAGCCCTACCCAATCTATTTGGATACCAACGCCACGACGGCGCTCTGCGCCGAGGCATGGGATGCCATGTGTAAGGTGCAGAATGAATGGGGCAACCCAAGCTCTTCGCACCCCTACGGCCTCGCTGCGAAGCATGCACTGGATCTCGCGAGGGAACAAGTAGCTCGAGCAATCGCTGCTCCATCATCGGAGAACATCATTTTCACCTCTGGAGGTACGGAATCCAATAATTTGGCAATCATTTCTGGAGCGGAGGCTGTTCGTCGTGCAGATCCTTCACGTCGAGTTATTGTTTCCACCAATGTGGAGCATCCTGCCGTCCTACAGGTGTTGAAACATCTTCAGCACCGGTTGGATCCATTTGATTGCGTTCTAGTTCCTGTATCATCCGTGACCGGTCAGCTCTCACCCACAACCTTGCGAGAGGCTCTTCTCGGGCTTCCACATGGACCTCATAGTGTGGCTTTGGTGACGATGATGTACGCCAACAACGAGTTAGGCTCTGTGAATGATATTGGAGAGCTCTCCCGCATCATCAAGGAAGTATGTGGTGAGTCCTGCCTCGTGCATAGCGATGCTGCTCAGGCTTTGGGAAAGGTCCCAGTTCAGGTCGTCAAGGATGGGATTGATTTGCTCTCGATTTGTTCACACAAGTTTTATGGGCCAAAAGGCATGGGTGCCCTCTACTGCAAAGCGGGCGTAGTGCTGCACAATCAGCTCTATGGAGCAGGTCATGAAGGTGGTATTCGTCCTGGTACCGAGAATGTGCTGCTGGCAACTGGCATGGGTGTTGCTCTTCTGCACGCGTGCCAACATGTGGAGGAGTATGGCAACAAGATGCGCGCAACACGAGATGAGCTAGTACGTGTGCTTCGTCAGGAATTGACTGCACTCGGCATGGACCTCGTGATCAACGGCAGTATTGAGGTTGCTCTTCCCAACACCTTAAACTGTGCCATCTTCAAGAAGGTTCCTGATGTGGCGCATGGACTTCCACACACCTTTATTTCTGCCCAGCGACTGATTCTATCCATTGGGGATCAGGTGTGCATGTCTGCCGGCTCTGCCTGCCACGCCACGGCGGGTGAAGGCGAAACAATTGAAGTATCGGAGCCACTCAAGGCAGTTGGAGTGGATCTCACCAGGGCCATTGGCACACTACGCCTGTCAACCGGCAGATGTACCACGATTGCTGAAGCTCGACGTGCTGCTCGCATCATCGCCCGCCATGCGGCTCAACAGTTTGCTGAATGAATGAGATACACCCACAGGTTGGCGCATAACAGAGTTCATGGGGTGCTTCTACTCGAGCAACTCCCTAAATCTTGGAATGAGTCTTGATTTTCGCCTCTTGATGAGAGAGTACGATACAACTCCTCTTCATCTTTTTGGGTTTGCCTTGTCACGCCTTTTCCATGGTAGCACGGGAACGAACAGCTAGCGTTACGGTGTACAGACCATAGGAACCATTGAAACAGTCTCTACTTCAGTAAAACTTCACTTCATGCCAGACGTTGGAGGCATTCCGTTTTCTCCTACACAAGTGTGGAAGGTGGAAACCTACCATGATAGCGCGGCCGTGTCAGGGTCACTGGAGGTACGTTGTATGCCCTTGGAGTACGTGGTGGACGTCTTCAACTCTCACTACCGCTGTTGTTGGTCTCGGACAATGTTAGAGACGAGGATGCAGATGTTGTGCAGTGGCCACGCAGGGGGAAGCGAGGAAGAAGTTGATGTGGATGCTCTCCGTGCCACTTCCTCTTCCATGGCTGACTGTTTGCGTTCTATCCGTGAATCTCAGACAGCTACACGGACCATTGCCCCAAAGCGCATCCGCTACTCCAACCGTGTACCTCCAGTAGTTCGTTGGAGTGAGAACGGAGATGTTGTTCATGTTGTTAGTGGTGCCGTGGTGCTGCGTGTGACGCCGGACGAGTTGCTGCGCCTGCAGGCAGATGCCGCAACATTGAATTATGCAGATGAAATCGGTACAGACACACTGGAACGGTGCCCGGCACGTCTTGTTGAAAGATTTCCATTACTGGTGGCTATGAAACCTGTTGATGCATGTGCCTCTTTCCTGATGCCAAATCCACGAGATTTGGGTCAAGGGAATGAGAGGCGGCTCACTTCCCGACCTTACGTGATGCTAAGGCAATCCGTGGTGCCAGTATTGCTGCCCAACGGAAGACGTACTTGGGAGGCGGTGTACTCGCCGTTTACGTGGATATTTACTCCCCAAGGTAATGCACATTTTTCTCCGCGTATTCAACGGTTGAACAAGACCACTACCTGCGAAACACCACACACCGAAGGTACACCTCCACCCAGTGTTCTACGTTTTGAGATGTACGCCGCTCATTTTGGCTCTGAGGATGGCGCACGTGCGGCAGCAAAGAGCATTGCCGCCATGGAAGATGTCCGGACGGAGGTAGTAACCAGGGTGTGGAGATTTGGCATCAACAGCCGCAGTTCATCTGCCACGGAGGTCATGAAAAACGCCTTTGAACATCGTCGACAGCGTGCGCTACATTCACGTCCCGAGGCGTTGAAATGCACCTTGGACGGCCGTGGAAAGCGACGGAGGACAAAGGAGTCTCAGGAACATAACGGCGATGTGGATGATGGGCCGTCTGACACATCTCGGTGCTTTTTATCGCCAGAATCATCGGCAACACTACAACCAATTGGGGCACTTACTTCACCAGAATTGATATATGAGCGTTGCTGTGCACCGAATGATCGAACGTTGGCAAGCATCCTCCCAGCACGTACGTCATGGCCGCTTCGAATTGGTATGGCCGTGAAGCTACGGCTTGAGGGGAAGATGTGGGACTACTTCCGCATGGAGCAAGACTCAACCTCCACCCACCTCTCCAGCGTGAGCACGCTGGATGAGCTTGAGATGCTGTTTACAGATGTGGGGGGATGTGCAGAACCGCATCACTATCTGTGAAGATACCCTGAACAACAACTGAGATACATTGTCAATATCTCTTGCATGCTCATTGTCATGTTTCATTGTTGAGATGATCCATTTTCCATCCTCTATGCGTTTGATGTAGTGCGCCAACCTCTCATGAAGTGCTCTAGTTTTCATGCGAAGCTTGCGCTTCTTTCGGCTGTACTGATTAGTGAGTCGCTATTAGCCACGGTGCTTATGCCCTTTGCTGGACTCTACGTAGCACACCTCTCCAAGGTTGACATTAATGATTCCGGCTACCTCTCTGGCATTCTTGTTGCGGTGTTCCAACTCGGCCAGGTGTTGACAGGAAAAATGTGGGGCGCGGCCAGCGATCGTGTGGGCCGGAAGCCCATGATACAAATCGGGCTCATTGCGAATGCTATCACAGCTACTTTTTTTGGAATGAGCCCTAACTTAGGATTTTGTATTTTTCTTCGTTTTTTTCACGGATGTGCAAATGGGAACGTACTGGTCGCCAAGACCGTCATTGCAGATATCACGGACGCCTCCACGGAGAGTGCTGGATTCGCTGCCATTAGCATCTTTTGGGGGGTTGGATCCATCATCGGGCCCACCTTGGGAGGAATCCTATACGATCCCTTCAAGAATGAGCCGATACGAATGATGTTCGGCTTCACAGAAAGTAGTATTTTTTCCATACATCCCGCTCTTCTTCCATGTGTATTGATGGCAGGGTTCTTTTTGCTGACGCTAGTACTCATTAGTGTGCTGCTGCCCGAGACAAGTAAACACCACGTAGATCCGCTGTATTCACTTTGTTGCCGTGAGCAGGTGGACTTGGATGGATCCTTCAACGACATGAGTGAGTTGGAAAAGCTGGAGCTGGGCGCTGACAGTGGTGAAGAGGAGACGCATGAGCCGGGTCCATACCGCAACCATCGAAATGCTCGAGGGTGTCTGGACGATTCCATTGGCGCGGTGGATTCAGATGTACGTCGTCGTCGCGTGCGCCGCGGAGGTTCGTCAGCGAGTGTGGATGAAGTGTGTGCGGATTCTCCACGACACACACGGGAGCCAAGCTTTGGCTACTCGGAGGCCTTTCAGCTATCTAGTTCACGTACAGTGTTGTTGATGTACATGTGTATTGCTGCAGCTGAATGTGCATTGCTAGAGGTGATTCCTTTGTGGGCTATAGCCTCCACTCCGAAAGGAGGTTTGGAATTTAACGCCTCTCAGGTAGGCTGGCTGTTGGGGGCCTCGGCTGTGATTTGCGTCATTGCCAATGTGCTCTTCAGCAAAGTGATGCGCTGCGTAGATGGAAAATCGCGCTTTATTTGGGATTTTTCAGTTGTTTTTTGGGCATGCACATCGATAGCAACACCTCTGTGCTCCTTTGCACCCCCGGATACCGTTTTTTGGTGGGCTGCGCTGCTGACCTCCTGCCGAGAAGTTGGGCTATCGTGGTCCTACAGTCTTATATACATGTATGTGGTACGTAGTGCTCCTCCACAACACACAGGTGCGATGAACGGCATTGCCCAATCTATTGGCTCCCTGTCTCGCACCTTCACCATGGCCATCATTCCCCCGATCTTTGCTTGGTCATTAAATGGGGCCTCGCACTCCTTTCCGTGGAATTACAATTTTGCTTTTTGGTTAACGACGATTCCCTTGTTTGCCAGCTTCTTCTTCTCGTCTTACCTTCCAACACGGGTGGTGGGATAGAATCATGAGCAGATCTCTGTGCCGGCTATTTTTTTTTGTAAATCGAGTGAATTTCGATTCACCGCACAAGTTGCTCTTACTCCTGCATCATGCTGCTGTGTTTACATTGATGATGCGCCACACTCCACAGAAGCGGTCATCGTAAGTGGTCATAGTACATCTTACGTATGTCTTCGGTATGTCTTCGGGCACACTTCAGACTCTCCATGAATGTGTGGACATTTGTTCTGTTCTTTTCATTGTCACCTTAGAGTTGATTGAGGTAGGTGAGGATGAAACCACTTCAGGATGCTGATGAAGGGCTGGCGACCGGGCTTCCACCCCAGACACCAACCTTTGCTGCTACTCCGCTTCCAATTGGTCAATTTATACCCATGACATTGGTGTTGGTGAACGAAAGCTTGTGCTCATCGATGCTGCTTCCCTTCGTTGGACTTCTTGTTGCCCACTTGCAGGGTAAACCCCCGGATGAGGCTGGCTATCTCTCCGGTGTTCTGGTCGGTGTGTTTATGCTTGGCCAAGTAGCGAGTGCACGCACGTGGGGTTGGATTAGTGATCAATATGGTCGAAGGTTTCCACTCATCAGTGGCCTCTTTACCAGTGGGATCATGATGCTTTGCTTTGGCCTAAGCACAAGTGTCTGGCAATGTGCCCTTGCTCGCTTCTTTCAGGGGCTGTTTAATGGCAACGTTCTTGTTGCCAAGACAATGATTGCAGATTTGACAGACAAGACAAACGAAGCAAAGGGATTTTCATTTGTTATTCTGTGTTATGCAGTTGGGATGCTGGTTGGACCAGCTCTCGGAGGTTTGCTGTACGACCCCACGAATTCTGGCCCACTAAGCGTTCTGCATCTGAAAAACAACGGTATATTTGCCTCCAATCCTGCTTTACTCCCAAGTTTGTGCTCCATGTGCTTCGCTTTTGCTGGCGCACTTACGTGCATATTTTGTTTGTCGGAAACGAATCCAACTACTCGGCCCTTTCCACGATGGGTGAGCGCTGTGTTCTGTTGCTTTCATCGATGCCCGACAAAGAAGAGAGGCAGCTGTGATGATGTGTGTAAAGCGGCACAGAGTCATTCTTATAGCATTCAACCACCGATGCTTGGGTCAGATGGAGTTTTAGACAATGAAGACACTCCTCGGTTATGCAGACGTTCACCTTACGTGAAGATTGTGGAGGTTGAGAGCCCGCACATAGTTCCTTTCCATCGCGATTTTGTTGTGGCCTTAAGCGCTAGTGAGGTGACGGACTCCTCTCAGAAATTTGGATTCAGCGATGCATTCCATCTCGGTGCTACACGCGCTGTTGTGTTTCAGGTGATGCTACTTGGTTCAGCGGACACTATTATGAAGGATTGTTTTCCGCTGTGGGCCATCTCATCTACTGCCGTTGGCGGATTAGGCTATCAAGCGTCTGATGTGGGTCTGATATTGCTTCTGAACAGCATTCCATGTTTTGCGGCAAATCTTCTTTTTCACAGTGCCTGCGAGCACTACCCAAACCGCATGGATTTATTCCGTGTGAGTACCGTCATGACAGGGATGTCGGTATCCATCATCTCATTTGCTTCCTACTTTGATGCGCGTTGTGCCTTATTGGTGGTCGTTGTGTGTACCTCTCTGCGACAGTTCTTCTGTTCATGGTGTTACAGTCTCAACACAATGTTTGCCGCTCGTAGCGCTCCTCCTGGTCATGTTGGAACCTTCATGGGCATCCATCAGACCTGTGGTTCCTTGGCTCGAGGTGTGATTCCCTTTGTCGCAACACCCATATATGCGTGGTCCATCTCTGTTCCGCGCACGTTTCCCATAAATCATGGCTTAGTTTTCTTTCTATCGTTCATGTTGTTTGCTGGATGTTGGTGGTCATCCTACACTGCTGCACGACAACGCTAAATTCGTCTCATATGGTGTCGTACTCACTACCCTCGAGCAAGGAGGTTGTGCTATTCTTGTTTCTCAGCAATCTTTCATAGTTGTTGCACCTCTGAGATACTTGACGCTTTACACCATTCAAAAATCCGACCACATCTTTCTCTCTCTTCCTGTTCCATCTACTACAGAACGTTTAACAGAGCCTTTGTTATCCCATTCAGGCTGTGTGACAAAGGATGGCTCCACAAAGTTCAACGGCACGGCCGCCAAGGTACAAAACCAATCCTCTTCCTCTGCGGCAAATGATTCCAATGGCCTTCGTGGTGCTCAATGAAACACTCTCGGGAGCAATGCTGCTTCCCTTCGTTGGACTTCTTGTTGCCCACTTGCAGGGTAAACCCCCGGATGAGGCTGGCTATCTCTCCGGTGTTCTGGTCGGTGTGTTTATGCTTGGCCAAGTAGCGAGTGCACGCACGTGGGGTTGGATTAGTGATCAATATGGTCGAAGGTTTCCACTCATCAGTGGCCTCTTTACCAGTGGGATCATGATGCTTTGCTTTGGCCTAAGCACAAGTGTCTGGCAGTGTGCCCTTGCTCGCTTCTTTCAGGGGCTGTTTAATGGCAACATTTTGGTAGCAAAGACAATGATGGCAGACATCACGGATAAATCTAATGAGGCAAAGGGTTTCGCCTTTATTAGCCTCTGCAATGGCATGGGCTTTTTGATTGGACCAGCTCTCGGTGGTCTGCTCTATGACCCAGCTCACTCTAGCCTGTTGACGTGGATGCATTTCAGCGAAGACGGTATGTTTGGAAGACATCCTGCTCTACTTCCAAGCTTGTTGATCTTCTTCTACACAACAGTTGGTATGACGGTGTGCACCTTGTTTGTTCAGGAATCTAATCCAAAGGCCAAACCGCTTCCGTCCATTGTTCGCTACGTCTACCCATGTCTCTGGGTTGAGTCTAAGCAGTTTGTGCATCCACCCTTGATTGAGATCATGGATGATTCGTTTGCGGCCGCTGCGGAGGATGCCAACAATAACATTAATGCGAGCTTCGTGGAGGCGTTTGCTTCACCAACCATCATGGAAGACATGAGACGATTTGATTCTCTGACTATCAATGATGAGCTCCCCTTGGATGAAGGGATCGTGGTGGATAGACATGAGCGTCCATCAGCCGAAGTCTTCATCCATGGATGTCCCACGGAGGCATGTGCTGGATGCACCGCTGTTCTTGTGGATGGGGAAGCAACAAAAAAAGAATCCACACCAAATGATGCTGGGGCACCCAATGATGGTGATGTAGTTGTGGAGTCGTCCAACGCAGAGCAGCACACTGATGAGCCTGAAGTGAAACGTTTCGGGTACAAGGAAGCCTTTCAACGGCCATATACACGCTTCATGCTAGTTCAGTACATGATTCTCTCCGGGGCAGACATGACAATTCGTGAGTGCTTCCCATTGTGGGCGATTTCATCTATTGACGTAGGTGGTCTGGATTTTCAATCTGAATCACTGGGTATACTACTCTTGGCTAACAGCCTACCCTGTTTTGCAGCCAACTACTTCTTCTCTAAGGCGTACAAGAAGTATGACAATAAGATGGGCCTATTTCGCCTTGGAGTTCTCTTTGGGGGCGTCATAGTTGCCTTTGTGAGTCTCACCTCATATTTGCCACATGGTATGTTTGTGTACTTGCTGGTAGCGGCAATGACTTCATCCTCGAAGTTTTTCATGTGCTGGTGCTACAGCTTAAATACAATGCTCACTGCTCGCTCTGCACCAAAAGGTCATGTGGGATCTATCATGGGCATAAACCAATCCTGTGGAGCACTTACCCGTGGCATTGTTCCTTTTGTTGCGGCCCCCATCTACGCTTGGTCCATCTCAGGGGACCACATCTTTCCCTTCAACCACGTTCTCGTGTTTTTCCTCTCAGCCATCGCATACGCGTTTTGCTGGTGGAGATCCTTCAGTATTCGTACCAACTTGGATGGAAAGCTGGAAATGGTGGCGTGAATGCAAACACAACGTCTCCGCACGCCACAACTTCTCCAGTTTTTCAGTGTAGGAAGATTGAAGTTGTTTATTTTTTTCCAATGAAGCTGGTAGTGCAGATATTCCTGAATAGCCAGCCTTTGGTACATTGTCATCCTACTGCTGTTAACGATGTTCTGCATACTTCGGTAAGTTGTTTGCATGTGTTGTGGGCACAGCAGATTCTACTGCGATGGTGATGTGAGGTTCCCGTCTTTTGTTGTGTGTGAACGTGCGACTCTAGTGAGTTGCCTTGACGGGTTTCCGTATGTTGATGTTACTTGAGCCTTGAAATACATATAAGGTGTAGTGTGTATGCGCTCAAGTTGTGTGCATGCATCCTTTCACATTCCACTCGGTTTATGTGTTGTAGGAAGCGCTCATCGTGCCTACAGAAGCAATGTCCTCTTCCCCAACCACAGTGAATAAGCCCTCCACAGATGCGGCTGTGACTGTGCAGCCAAAGGCAAAGGCAACCCCACTTCCCATGGAGCAGCTGGTACCCATGGCATTTGTACTTCTTAGTGAGATGCTCTCCATCAGCATGTTGCTGCCATACGTGGGGCTCCTCGTGGCTGATTTGCAAGGGTTCTCTGTGGACGAGGCAGGCTACCTGTCTGGCATGCTTGTTGGTGTATTCATGCTTGGCCAGGTGTCAAGTGCGAAGACGTGGGGTTGGGTGAGTGACCAGTACGGCCGTCGTCCCCCACTCATCATTGGTCTCTTCATGGGTGGATTGATGATGCTGTTCTTTGGCCTCAGCGGCAGTGTGTGGCTGTGTGCCTTGTTCCGTTTTATTCACGGCCTCTGCAATGGTAACGTACTTGTGGCCAAAACCATGATGGCAGACATCACGGATAAGTCGAATGAAGCGAGGGGCTTCTCCTTTGTTTCTCTTTGTTACGGAATGGGCTTGTTGGTTGGGCCTGGTCTTGGTGGAATTCTCTACGACCCCGCCAACTCCAGTGCGATGTCATGGGCAGGAATTAGCAAGACTGGAATCTTTGCAAGACATCCGGCACTTCTCCCGAGTTTGGTATTATTTCTGTACTCGCTTGTGGGTGTAACAGTCTGCGTTTTTTGTGTGAAGGAGACGAATCCGAAAGCGAAGCCTCTTCCTTCGTGGGTACGTTCTTTTGTGCCGTGCTTTTGGCGTGAAGCGGAACAGTTTGTGAAGCAATCAGCTGTGGTGGAGGCTGTGGAAACCAATGCTGAGAGTGGCAAGCTTGATGATTCTGTCGCTGCAGGAGGATTAGAGACGTTAGATTTACAAGAAGAGGAGCAGGGGGATACTTTCCCGGTAGGAGTCCTTGGGTTACATTCTCCTGTACTTTGCGAAGATGTCCGTTCCTATGATCACTTGTGTCTAGAACGAATGCATGAGAACGATTCACTCCATAGCCCTCCGTCCCAAAGCGAAGTATGTGACAATAAGGATGAACGAGTACAACAGCAAGAAGTCAGATGCGGGGATAGCAGTCCCCGTGAAGTGGCTAACGAAAGCGGTGTTGTAGTTGTGGTTGAGTCATCTCAAGGAGATGGACAAGAGGAAGTGAAAAAGTTTGGTTATCGCCAAGCTTTTGAGCGGCCTGTGACTCGCTTTATGCTCATCATGTATATGATTGTTTGTGGGTCTGATATGATTGTGAGTGAGGTATTTCCACTTTGGGCAATTGCTTCAACGAATGCCGGCGGCCTTGGGTTCGATGCGGATTGGGTGGGAGTGATCTTATTGCTGAATTGTATTCCTTGTGTGAGTGCCAACCTGCTATTTCCAAAGGCCTCTGGGAGATACAAGGATAAGATGGCCTTTTTTCGTATGTCTATTGGCATTGCTGCGGCCTCAGTGTTTGCCATGGCAGTTGCTCCCTATGCCCCAGTTCCCCAGTCAATGTTCTACGTCCTCGTGATTACCACATTTTCTATCCGCCAGTTCTGCTGCTCATGGTGCTACGCCTTGGTGACGATGCTCACGGCACGATCCGCCCCACCCGGGCACACAGGGGCCATCATGGGCATCAATCAATCCTGTGGTTCAATTACTCGTGTTATTGTTCCGTTCATTGCTGCGCCACTCTTTGCGTGGTCCATTTCGTCACCGCACATTTTCCCCCTCAATTATGCTCTCGTCTTTATCCTCTCTGGTGCCTTGTTTTCTTTTGGATGCTGGCGGACGACGAGCATCCGTACAACTGCCGATGGCAAACTGGAGCTAGTGGGATGAGTTGATCACGGTGAATTCTTCTGCTACTGCAGAACGAGCATGTTGTGTGTTCGTGTGTTGTATTGGCTTTACTCTAGTGTTGCTGCTCTATTATTTTTCAGCCTTTCCTTGATCAACGATATTTGGTCCGTTGCAACGGCAGTTGAAAGTTTCCTGTGATTGTGTGTCGGTGCTCAACATTCTCTGATGTTCTTGATTTACTCTTGATAGCACCCAGCACTAAATGCTACAGAAGCAATGTCCTCCTCTGCAGACAAGGCCAATGGATCCAGTACAGATGCAGCTGTGACGCAGCCAAAGGCAAAGGCAACCCCACTTCCCATGGAGCAGCTGGTACCCATGACATTTGTGCTGCTCGGTGAGATGCTCTCCATCAGCATGTTGCTGCCATACGTGGGGCTCCTCGTGGCTGATTTGCAAGGGTTCTCTGTGGACGAGGCAGGCTACCTGTCTGGCATGCTTGTTGGTGTATTCATGCTTGGCCAGGTGTCAAGTGCGAAGACGTGGGGTTGGGTGAGTGACCAGTACGGCCGTCGTCCCCCACTCATCATTGGTCTCTTTATGGGTGGATTGATGATGCTGTTCTTTGGCCTCAGCGGCAGTGTGTGGCTGTGTGCCTTGTTCCGTTTTATTCACGGCCTCTGCAATGGTAACGTACTTGTGGCCAAAACCATGATGGCAGACATCACAGATAAGTCGAATGAAGCAAAGGGCTTTTCTTTTGTGACGCTCTGCTACGGTGTGGGACTTCTCCTGGGTCCTGGTCTTGGTGGATTGCTCTACGACCCCGCCAACTCCAGTGCGATGTCATGGGCAGGATTTAGCAAGACTGGTATTTTTGCGGAACGTCCAGCACTCCTGCCAAGTTTGCTTCTATTCGTTTACTCTATCATTGGCGCCATGGTCTGCGTTTTTTATGTGAAGGAGACGAATCCGAAAGCGAAGCCTCTTCCTTCGTGGGTAAGCCCTTTTGTTCCGTGCTTTTGGCGTGAAGCTGAGCAGTTTGTGAAGCAATCAGCTGTGGTGGAGGCTGTGGAAACGAATCTTGAGAGCTCCAAACACAGTGAAGAGAAACATGACGAGCGTGAAAACCCCAGTGTTGAAATTTCATCTCCCGCTCCCGGAGTTGGATCTCCTCTACAGAACGAAGATAAGCGTTCCCGTGAGGACTTGCAACAGCTTCAGAAGAGCGGATCATCGCATTCTTCTTCGCTGCACAGAGAACTGCCTCAAGATGCTGATGAGCGAGTCCACGATGACGAAGGAGAAGTGGTTGTGGTGGAAGCAACTCAAGAAGCTGGACAAGAGGAAGTGAAAAAGTTTGGTTATCGCCAAGCATTTCAGCGGCCCGTGACTCGCTTTATGCTCATCATGTATATGCTTGTTTGTGCATCTGACATGATTGTTAATGAAGTTTTTCCACTATGGGCAATTTCTTCACTAAATGCCGGTGGCCTTGGGTTCGATGCGGATTGGGTGGGAGTGATCTTATTGCTGAATTGTATTCCTTGTGTGAGTGCCAACCTGCTATTTCCAAAGGTATCTGCACGGTATCAGGATAAAATGGCCATGTTCCGCATTTCAATGGGCATCGCTGCAGTTGGTGTTTGTGCCATGGCCATAACTCCCTACTTTCCAGTACCACGCTGGATGTTTTTAATTCTGCTCATTTCATGCTCGTTCATTCGTCAGTTCTGCTGTTTTTGGTGCTACGCCTTGGTGACGATGCTCACGGCACGATCTGCTCCGACCGGGCACACAGGAGCCATCATGGGCATCAATCAATCGTGTGGGGCAACAACCCGTGCGGTTGTTCCATTTATTGCGGCCCCGCTTTTTGCGTGGTCCATTTCGTCACCGCACATTTTCCCCTTCAATTACGCACTCGTTTTTCTCCTCTCTGGCGCCGTATTTTCTTTTGGCTGTTGGCGCACAACTCACATACGCACAACTGCTGATGGAAAGCTGGAGCTAGTATGAGGCAGGGTGAAAACATTCTTCCGTAGAAGGAGAAAAAAAAATTATTCGAAGAGGATGCAGCATCGGTCATATCTGCAGCGGGTAAAGGGTTCAATATAAACAGCAGCCTTCGAATGTCTAGATTTCATCAAAATAATCNTTCTTCTTGAGAGAATAACATGGTATCGTGGCCTTTGAGCGATATAATCCTCAACTGTTCTTTCGCGAATAATCCTCAACTGTTCTTTCGCGAAGAACGTTAACGTTGTTGTTGCAGTTGTATCTACCACAGTTTTCTCTCTCTCTATCTATCTCTGTTCAAATGTAGAGTAGTGTAGTTGAGTGGCATGTGTTTTCATCCATCGATGGTGGTGGCTGTGGCGCTGCAGGGAGCTATTCAATGGGTTGATCTTCACAAACTTCCATTCCTTGGCCAGTTTCTGTGGCCGTCGGCCGGAGTGGCGGTGACATCGGCAGTTCTTGGATCATCGGCTCCTGTGCTCTTTGGTGTTCTTTTTCTTGCGCAATCACTTCTCACCTACCGACTCTTCCAACACTTGAACTCCGTTGAATCGCCACAGACCTTTACTTCAGCCACTTTTGTCTTTCGTTCCGTCTATCTTCCCACACTCAGCATGATTGTTGGTGCAATTGTTGGCCGAATGCTGCTTCATGAATCGTCATGGTACCTCTCGACGCCAGTCTATGTACTCCAGCTAATTGGACTCCTCCGTGGTGTTGTGCTTCGTGCTTGCTATCCTGCGTCAGTTATTCAAGTGGCTGAGCCGCAGGCAAACCGTGAGCAGGAATACGAGGCTGCCCGACGCAGAATTGTGTCAGAGGAAAAGTCCATTCAACGCAATCAAATCAAAGAACCAACATCAGGATTTCTGTTGGATTCGGCTGTAGTAAAGTTGGCCTATGAATCCCGTCGATGGCTTCTGTACATTGGCGGAAATGCGGAGTTTATGGAACGAACCGTGATTGATGCACGCATCCTCGGAGATCGCCTTAAGGCCAACGTGATTGTGTTTAATCCTCGTGGTGTCGGCCGAAGTGAGGGCTGCGTCATTGACCTTCAGGATCTCGTGGAGGATGCGAAGGCGGTAGCAGAGCACTACATGAAACATGAAAACATCCAACCATCTTTTCTCCTCCTCATGGGCCACAGCATTGGAGGCGGTGTGGTGGCCCAGCTGGCCCAACACCACTTCCCAGAGTCACCCATTGTGCTTGATCGCACCTTCTCATGCTTGGCAGATGCCGCCGTGTCCTTCTCACCGCTGACGCCAGAGGCTACCGTGTGGCTCATTCCCCACTGCGTCGGGAACGTACTGAATAGCTACGCTGTCTGGAACTCAATCAAAACCCACAAGAAGATGATCATCTACTCCAAGGCAGACGAAATCATAAACTATTCCAGAGCATCGATTGCTCGTTTTGGTTGTTTTCAAGCTCCCAACGGAGTAGATGCCAACAAGGTATATGAGCTTCGTTCCAAGCCACCAGTAAGCACCCACAATCAGCCCCTCGTTGCCTTTTCTGAGCATACAACTATCTTTGCACGCATGACAGAACTCTTCCCTAGTTGATGTTTTGCTGCGTCACCCTCCCCCCTTTGTGTCTAAACCTTGCATCCCTCTTCCTCTGTTGAAAGCCTCGCAATGCTCGTGAAGGGTGAAGAGGCGTTATTCAGCCATCTTCTATATCGCACTGCCACAATTCTGCTGTAACTGCTTACCTTCTTTTATGAACTGCGTTCCTCAATCGACTCTGTTGATGGTACTCTCGTCATTTCCTCTTCTCTGTGACTAGCGTTTTCAGTTCTCAAGCTACTTCTTTAGCAATTTTGATTGTTACTGCATTTGAAGCGCTTTTCGATACGCATGTCTGCCAATCCGCAGGAGAGTGAGGCTGTAGCCGAAGGGGAAGGCGAAATTATTCCGGTGAAACCAAAAACAACACCGCTACCACGAAAGCAAGTGATTGCGTTGTCTATTGTTCTCATGACTGAATCCATTTGCTCAACAATGTTGTTGCCCTTTGTGGGGCTTTATGTGGCACACATTCAGAATTGGCCAACCGAGAAGGCTGGCTATACTTCTGGTATTCTCGTCGGGCTCTTTATGCTTGGTCAGGTGGTGAGCTGCAAACTTTGGGGCTATCTGAGTGATGTCTACGGGCGAAAAGTGCCACTGACAAGTGGACTGGTTGCTAGTGCCTGGTGTATGTTATTCTTTGGGCTAGCTCCAAACATTTATGTGTGTTGTATTCTTCGGTTCCTCCACGGCTTCTTTAATGGCAATGTGCTCATTGCCAAAACGATCATTGCGGATATTACCGACAAAACGAATGAAGCGCAGGGTTTTGCGTTGATCAGCATCACGTGGGGTGTTGGAACTCTCTTTGGTCCAGCAATTGGCGGATTTCTTTATGATCCTGCTCATAATCCAAAACTTCAGTGGATGCACTTTAGTGATGACGGCTTTTACGCTCACTACCCAGCCTTCTTGCCAAGTTTCGTCATTTTCCTGTACAGCTGCGGATCCATTGTGGCGTGTGTGTTTTTTCTGAAGGAAACCAATCCACATCGACGTTCTGTACTCACTGCACCTGGTATTCGTTCTGTTTACAAGTTGGTGCACAAACCGACACCTGCTCAGGACGTCACTGTTGCCGACACTCATCAAGAAACCGCTGCAGTTGACATCGTGGAGAACGTTGGGACAAGCTCCAGCAGCCAAGCCGCCTCGCCAAATGCAGTAGATCCCAACGCTGCTGAGAAACCAGCTCATCCTAAGAAGACGCAGCTCACTTATGCCCAGGCTATGCGTATTCCATCAATCCGAAATATCACCATCTTCTACGTGCTCTTGGCAGGTTCGGATATGGTGTACAGTGAAATTTTACCTCTCTGGACCGTAGCTCCTTCCTCAGTGGGAGGGATGGACCTCTTCTCTGATCAAGTGGGCATGCTCATCCTGGCCTACAGTGTTCCCTCCATTATTGCCAATGTTGAGTTCCACCGCATGTGCCGCCTCATGAAGAGCCACCTCGTATTCTGGCGATTTTCTATTCTCATGTACAACTTCTCGATTCTCATGATTCCCTTCGGGGCCTCCATGTCACAGACAAAAGGATTCTGGTACGTGTTGATGGTTGGCGTCGTGCGGTGTATCGGGTGCTCCTGGAGTTACAGCCTCATTCACATGCTCACTGCCAAGAGCTCACCCCCTGGTTGTGTGGGCTCCGTCTATGGAATCAGTCAGTCCTGTGCATCCATGGTGCGTTGCGTTGTTCCCTTCATCGCAGCTCCACTCTTTGCCTGGTCCATCTCTGGGCGGACCTCCTTTCCCTTTAATTACTGGCTCATATTTCTGCTTGCGGTGACACCAACCTTCGCTTCGGTTTACATGAGCTACAACATGGAAATTGTTCCGTATGAAGAGAGAACGGAGATGGACGCGGAGGAAGTGGTTGTGGATGACGCACCCAACTCCGATGAGGATGAAGATGAGGCTGGAGCCACCTTCCTCTCACTCATGTCGTCCTTCTGTACAAACCCTATTCACGACACATTGATGAATGTGGATGAGATGGAGGCAGAAAATGCCATTGCACGAAGTATTGCCGGCTCCTGCCACGATGAACGAACTAGACCCCTGTCAAGGCGTCAGCAGATGCTCCAAGAAGCAGCCAGTCATCAGCAGCGTGAGGAAGGTCGCGCGCTACACGAAGACGAGGATATCTGCTGAAGGAGCTCTGACTAATGATTTCACTTGCAATTATCGATACGATTTCATACAAACATAACGTCTGAATGGCATGGCAGGTTGTGGTTGTGGAAAATAATCTTTCTTTCACGGTGTATTGATGTACCCTGTATGGGGTTTACGCTCAGTGATACAGCTAAGCATGTTATGGTGCTGGAACGATGCTTTTACAATATCGCAGTGGCTTGGTGTACTACCTGATTCCGCACCATCCTCTCCACTTTGTCTGACATTTAACGAGCCAAGAACACCAACTCTTAGGAAATTCATTACCAATGCCGGAGGAAACAGCGTCACCACAGCCTGCGGAGTCTGTGGCAGTGAAGCCAAAAGCCACCCCACTTCCCATGAAGCAAATGACAGCCCTCGCCATTGTGCTGCTTACAGAGCCATTGTGCTCAACAATGCTGTTCCCCTTTGTGGGCTTGTTGGTTGCTCACATCCAGCACATACCTCCTGAAGAATCCGGCTACACATCAGGTATCCTTATTGGATTGTTCATGCTTGGCCAAGTGGTGAGCGGCAAGCTGTGGGGGTTCGTGAGTGATCAATATGGTCGGAAGTACCCACTGATGTGTGGGCTCTTTGCAGGAGCATGGATGACGCTGCTCTTTGGTCTCTCGAAGAGCATTGTGCTGTGCTGCATTCTGCGCTTTCTTCACGGCTTCTTTAATGGTAATGTGCTCATTGCAAAGGTGATCATTGCTGACGTTACTGACAAAACGAACGAAGCCAAAGGCTTTGCCGTTATGAACATTACGTGGGGAGTTGGAACCCTCTTTGGGCCTGCGATTGGCGGCTTCCTGTACGACCCCGCCCACAATCCTAAGCTTCGCTGGGCACACATTAGCGAAGATGGTTTCTTGGCGAACTACCCAGCATTTCTGCCCAGCTTGGTAATCTTTTTCTACACGATTGGTGCATTGGTGTACTGCATCTTCTACTTGGAGGAGACCAACCCACATGGAAAGCCCATTTGGTCGATGCCTGGCTTGAGACAGCTACACAGGTTCTTTACCAAGACTTCAAACGATGCTGGCCAGGTAACCATCACCAATACAACTGACCTGACTACGACGTCGGTGGAGGTTGGTCCGATGACCGTTCCATCAGCCCTTCCCAGCAAGCCCAAGGCAAAGAAGATGACGTACATGGAGGCCATGCGTATTGCCCCTATTAGAAATCTAACCATTTTTTACATGCTGTTGGCAACGTCAGATATGATTTATAGCGAAATTCTTCCTCTGTGGTGCATTGCATCGGTGGAGGTGGGAGGAATGGGTCTCTTCTCTGACGAAGTTGGCATGTTGGTGCTTTCCTACAGCGTTCCCTGCATCCTTGCCAACCTGCAGTTTCCGCGCATGTGCAAGACTCTGGGAAGCTACATTCTCTTTTGGCGTATATCCATCACAATTTACACCGTTTCCATGGAGTTGGTTCCATTTGGATCGAGCTTCCACTCCTCCTCTGTTGGGTTTTTCTACGTGCTCTTTTTTGGTGTCATCCGTCAAGTGGGCAGTTCATGGAGCTACAGCCTAATCAACATGCTTCCATCCAAATCTGCTCCACCGGGATGCGTCGGCGCAATCTACGGCATCACACAATCGTGTGCTTCCTTCGTACGGTGTGTTGTACCGTTTATAGCAGCCCCGCTCTTTGCGTGGTCTATTGACGCACAAAGGTCCTTTCCCTTTAACTTTTGGCTCCTCTTTCTCCTATCGGCCGTTCCTACGCTGATTACGATCTATATGAGCTTCCGCGTTCATATTTCTCCACGTGAGACCGATGAGAACAAGATTCAGGATGCTACTGTCCCATTACCACCAACGGTTCAGGATGATGTCAGTGAAGACATATCCATGTCTGGTGATGGCGAGGGATTGGAAATGGAAGAGTTTCGATCATTGGCTTCCTCCTTCTGCGCAACGTCTGTGCATGGTGGCTACATTGATGTTGAGGGAGCCGAAGCCAAAAACGAAGCGCGTCGGCAACGTGCTCTGGCCAAGCATATCATTCTTGAGGAATCACTCAGTCACCAGCAACGTGAAGATGAACGTGTGAGAATTGATGTGGATGCGATGGTGTGAGTTCCAAAAAGTGCTTTGCTTATACACATGGATAG
>JASAON010001487.1:0-39327 GCA_030849065.1 Jaenimonas drosophilae
GCGCAGATGAGGTGTTGGTTTGTGGCGCCCACCAATACGCATGGCGGCTGGCAGAACGTGGTTCTCCAGAGCGCGTACGTGGCGCTGCGTTGTTGTTCTTGTTGCTGATTCCTGCGTGAGTGCCGCAACGAACAAAGACGGGGCCTGCGGAACGTGTGCGAGAGAAGGCGGCGTTGGCAGAACGCGTGCGTGTAAGTCGCGATGGAATGGTGGTGTTGGAGCGCGAGAGAGGCACGTTGGCGGAGCGGCTCCGCACAAATCCGCCGTTGATGGAGGCGTGTGCGGTGCGCAAACGTACAAAGTCGCGATCATCATCGTCGGCCACGCTGAAGGGGTGCATAATGAGCGCGGCATGGCGTTGGCCGTAGCGTGAGTTGGTGCGCGTGAGGCGCGAGGATGGTGCCGTCGTGTATTCCTCAACCTTGGCTTGTGGCAACATGGCGCGCGATGCTTTGGCGGAGGAGCAGCGGGCGAAGGCGTTGGTGTTGGCCGTGGCTGCTGTGCGTCGCAGTACGTTGGCCTCAGCCACCTCGGCCAGCACAGCCGCGGATGTTTTTCGGCCAAAACGTTGTGGCGCCGCGGGGTGGCCCAGGTGGAGGGCCGACGCCGAAGACGCCGCAGGCTTGGCAGCCTCGGAAGAAGATGCCGCGGCCATTTTGCTTCGCCGTGTGGCCATCGCCGTGGCGCTCCCGCTCGCCTTCCCGCGCGTGGTAAGGATGGTGGTGTTTTTGGTGCGCGGCGAGAGCGACGTGGCGGTGGCGGCCTCACGCGGACTCTGCGCCACACGCGATTTGGTCTTGTTGGCAGCCTCCCCACGTGGCGAGTAGGCAGCTGGATGGCCACGAATGGAGGCACCTGCTGCTGATGTTGCTGATGTTGGCTTCTTGATGGGGCGTTGTGCAGCGGCCTCTTCCGAGCGACGTGCAGTGGTGGCGGCGGTTGGTGAGTATGAGGCAGAGCTCATCGTGGCCGTGGCACGGCGTGTGGCGGCTGGGTTGGTGGCCGTCGTGGTGCGTGCGGAGACCCTGGCAGAGATGTTGTTGTGGTTGGCGGTCTTGGCAACGCTGGGCGAGGGTGCGTCAGCCACCTCGTGCACCTCCACCTGGCGTGGTGTGGCGGAGCGTTGCGTGTGCGTCGAGCCGTTGTTGTTGGGACGTAGTCCGAGCTCCACGACCACTTCCGATGCGGTGGCGGGCGAAACCACAACCCCGCCGCTCCCTGTTGCGTTGTGCTGCACTCCATCCGCCAGACCAGCCTTGATGAGCTGATGATGATCATCCAAAAACTCGGCAAATGTGGGAAATCGTGGCGCGGGTGATTCGCTGCGCGCGGGCGATCGCCCCGACGGCACACCTCCGCTCATCGTCTCATCGGCAGCGAGGTGGCGATGGTGAAGAGGCTCGCGCTCAAAGGCGTGGCCCCGCGCAGCGCTCGTGCTCGCGCTGATGGTGCTCTCACTGACACGGAGGTCCTCCGTTGTGGCGGGGCCGGCGGAGGATGAGTTGTTGTTGTCGGAGCGCGCCGCCGCCACGTGCGCCTCGGGAGACATGCCCAAGACGTAGCGCCCCGCCACCTCCGCACTCAGCGAGCGATCCTCGCCAAAGACGTCGCGGTGCCGGTTGGCCAGTTCCGCGCTGGCCACACGTTCTGGCGTGGTTGGCACACTCTGATCCCTGCCCCCGCTCCATCGCAACGAAGGCTCGCAGCGTTCGAAGTGTTGGCGCTCGGGCGTTGTTTCGGGCGTGAAGCTCAGACGCTGAACCGGATCGCGATAGCTATTCATCTCTGGTGCGATGCTGCCAAATGTGGTGGCTGCGGCGCGGAATGTTGAGCTGCCCGGTGCCGAGTCGTGGAGCGTCGCGAGGCCACCACGCGTGGTTGTGGGCGAGCCCAACAAGCGCGCATTGTGGTGCGGGTGTGCGGGTGGGCTTGGCATGTTTTCCTTATCCTCGTGTGCCATGGATATCATCATGGCTGCGGTGGATGGGGCGACGGTGCCGTGATGATGGCTGCGGTGTGGTTGTGGCTCCATGGATGGGGAGGTGGTGCTTAAGCTGTACTCACACGGCGAGAGTTGGCGGTGTGGTGGTGCCTCCTCGAAGAGCGGGCATGCGCGGAGATCATCCTGCTCGATGCTCATCCGTGGAATGTGCGGGCGGGCTTCCACTTGTTGCGGGCTTTCGGCAATCGCGAGATGCGGCGATGTGTTGCGTGGCGCAGCTTCAATGTGGCGTCGTCGCTGCTCCGCGCGAACCCGTGCGATGGCGGAGTCGAGGGTGGAGATGGATTTTGAGCGGCTCGCGCTGCGCGGGGAGGGCGAGCGAGAGACGGCGGCCGCAGCGGCCATCATGAGCGCGGCGGTGGGGAAGAAGGACTTTAGGATGCGCTGGCTGCGCGCATCGCAGTAGGCCACGATGCGCACAACGAGTGCAGGGCCTTGTTTGGTAGTTTCAAAGAGCCGCATCAGCGACATGGGGTTGTTGCAGGAGCAGCACACCCATGTGGTGCCGTAGCCCTGCCGCTGTGGCACCTCGCGGCAGCGTGGGCAGATGGCGTACTCGCACATGGCGCAGGTGTAGTCCCAGACATCATCATCGCTGCGGCACTCCGCCGTGAAGGACTTCCAGCAACGTTGGCAGCGGTTTTGTGTGGTGAGAATGAGCTTCTGCGTTGGACGTTGTGGTGGCTCCTCCCTCACGGGATGTTGTTGTGTGCGGTTGTTGGTGGGCCTGAGCTTTGCCTCCTCCGCCACAACATCGCGCCGGCCTCCCTTCGCGTACTCCTGCGGCCCATCCGTGGCGTTGGTGGATTTGGCGAAGAGCACCGGAAAACTCTTCTTGTCCTTGAAGAGCGAAGAAAACATAATGGCACCAAACTTGTTGTTGCCGTTCTTGTTGTTGTGTGTTGTGGTGATATACAAGGACAACAACACCTCGCCAAGGGTGTTCGTGAGAATACCAAAGCGATGCTTCTCAGTGAGCTCAAAAATCAGAGCCACGAATTCTCTACTGAATAACAACACAGAAAAGAAGAGAGATGGTATGGCATAAGAATGTGTGTGGGTGTGTCGTGATGAATGATGTTGCATCCCCACATACATGAAGTTTGAAGAAGGTATTGTTGGCTGGTTTAGTACGTGAGTCTTGTGCCATCTTTATGCAGTACCAAACTTCACTAGAAGTAGGTGCCCCACATGAGTGAGCGACGGCCGAAGCAGTTTCCCGGTACCACACCAAGACGCTCCGCCAGCCCCATCAGATAGCTCGTTGGTGCCACATAGCGTGGTGGTGGGCTGGCCTTCGTGGTGCGTTTTGGTGGCTGCAACACCGGCGTCCAGCTCCTTGTAGAGGATTGCAGATGCATCAATGATGAGAGATTGGGCCGATGAACGAAGAAACGCTCAAAGGGCCGCGTGAGCTCCGATGCTGGCCGATTGGGACGGAGGAAGTAGTACAGCGTGAAGGGCGTGGAGCTCTGCGTGCTGTATTGGTGCAAGGTGGCATAAGGTGTGGTGGCGGCACCGCGCTGCACAGAATCGCGCAGCTGCCCGAGCTGAATGGCGAGGCAGAGGAGGCGCTGATCATTGGAGGCGTAGAGCTGAACCCCATCAACGGAGGCGATGGCGCTGTGCAAACGGCCGTAGTGCTGCAGAGATGTGGGATCGCGAACGGGCACCCCGGCGGAAAAGTCTGCCGGGGCGTGTGCGGCGCCCTGGATGACGTACATCATGCCAGGCAACACGCGGAGCTGCTCCGATGGTGATGAGACGGCAACGTGTTTGGGGAGGTGCAAGTGTGGGATGGAGGTGGTGGCGGCGAGGGAGAGGAGCTGCTCCACCTGTGGGCAGAGATGCATGTGCAGGGCGGCCCCATCGTGCGAAACAATCTCCCACGGAATGCGGTTGTACGAGACGAGAGATGGGTACTTGATACTGCGACGAAAGTTGCCGTGAAGGTGCAACGATGCCCGCATCGTGTTTGGTGGGCAGTACTACTACTACAACAACAAGAACAGCAAAGAAGAAGAAAAACATGAACGTGATGCAAGTCATAGGACAGAACATACTTGGCTACCACGCTCACTCGGTGTGTTGCGGTGAGCGTACCACGCGTTGCAGCATGTTGCTGTACCTTGTGTGGTAGTGGAGGTGAAATCCAAATGTACAGCAAATGTCATGGCCACCATCCATTTTGTGTGGCGGCGCGACATCACAACGACGAAGTCGAGCAAAAGAAGAAGCAGAATGAGCCTCACACACACACACACACAGAGCAGCAGCAGCAGCACATGATGGGGGTATTGGTGTGGCGTACATACGTTGTGCGTCTTGCGAAGGGCTCAGGCTTCCATCAGTAGGGCGGATGGGAGTTGCCGAGCAGCTCCTCCATCTTCGCCGGAGAGTACAGCAGGCGCGTAGAAACACCATCGAGCGATGTGCCACCTTGGCCATTTTGCGAGAGTAGCTCAATTACACTGCGGTGGCGTGAGAGCGCATCGCGGAGCTGAAGAATGGTGCCACGAAGGCCCTCAGATTCTGCATCAGCAGCCTTCATCTTCTCACGGAACTCACGCAGATGCACCGATTGCCGCTCGCACTGCGCCTGGAGGATGCGGTATTCCTCCTGCACCGCGGCAAGTGCGAGGCGATCATCCTCGGCACGTGATGGGCTCCGCGCAGCACCGCCACGACTGGCAGATCGCGCATCATGAGCATTGGGCTGAGACGTCTCGCTGCGTGAGTTATGCACGCGCGCCAACAACTCTGCGTTTTCTTGGCTCAAGACGTCGTAGTGATGCGCGATTTCATCCTTTTGCCGGCGTATTCGCTCCGACTTGCGTTGGCACTTTTCTGCCCGTGCGTTGGCGAGCTGCACATCATGCTCCAAGACAAGATTGGCCTCATTCACTTGTTGTAGAAGGAGGGCGGTGGCCTTGAGCTCCTTCAAATACACGTCCTCGCGGCTTCCCCGCGCGGCGTAGTCGCGCTCGCTGCTGCGACGTACTTCCTCTAATGCGGCCTGCACCGATGTTGCTCCATCACCATCATGATCATCATGATCATCATCAGCAACGGCCGCTAGCTGGGGCGCCGAGCGTGAGTCGGCCAGCTTGTTTAGCAGCTGCGCCAAGACATTATCATCTTCCACCGTGCTCGCGGAGAGGGCGTTGGAGATGGAGGTGCAGAGCTGCCGCAGACTATCTTCCTCATCGGGCTGCGTCGTCGGTGGTGGTTCCACCACATGCGCCACGGTTGTTTGCAAGCAGCACAACGAAACGCGTGCGTGTTCGAGGGCGTTGAGGAGTTTGGCGAAGGCGGTGTTGCCACGATGAAGGGGAGATGCTGCTGCGTCGGTGACAGTCGTGGTGGTATCGAAGGCGGCGATGCGCCGAAGTTGTGTTTGCCGCGACTCCACGCCAAAAGTGGCCCACTTCAGCGCCTCCACCGCCACCACCTCGCAGAGCCGCCGACGGCCATCATCCTCTGCGGAGCGCGCCTCCTCTGCCTCTATTGGATTGGCAGAGGGAGAGGCTGTGTGTGCGAGAGGATCATCATCATCATCATCACCAACGGGATCCTCCGTCTCCGCCACGGGAAGCTCTGCTGTCGTTGGTGTTGGTGCGGCAGGAAGCGGTGGTGGCGGGGCCAAGGAAGCCGCCGCGCGCACAGGCTCCGTCGAGCTCTCACCAAGCTGCAACAATCGCTCAACCTCGCGCATAATCTGCGTGAAGGTTGGGCTGACGGAGCTCCGCTGATCCGCGCGGATATACATCTCTTCATTCTCCTCTGGTATAGTGAGGCGTGTGGCATCGGCTGAGAGATTAACGCGACGTGTGGGTGTTTCTGCCGCCGCGGTGTACGTGTGCGGCAGCGCATCCTGCAAGCATGCCTCCACAGACGGTGATGGCCGATTTGTTCGCGCGATACGTCGGCCCTCCGGCCACATTGGAGGATCGCTTGAGATGCGCGGCGGCGGTCGCTGAGCAGCGCCTGTTGTGACAGCAGCAGGAGCAGCAGCAGCAACGGGATCATCATGTGCGGATCGGGGTGCGGAGGAATGTGGGAGGTACCGTGCGCGATTCAGAATGGAGAGGAGATCGGCGCAATCATCCTCGAGTACTCGCAGCCGCGAGAAAGTTGGCGTTTTCACAACCGGCCCAACACCGCGACCCCATGCGCCGGATCTCACGTGGTGCATAACGGGCGGAGCTCGTCCATCCGTTGGTGGCACCGTGGTCTTGGCCGCCTCAGCACACCAACCACTTGGGCGGTTGTTGTGCGTGGAGGTTCGAGAGTGCGCGCGTGTTGTTGGTTGTGTGGTGCCGTGAACGTATATGCCCGTCTTGGATGGAGGGGCAATGATGGGGGAGTAGGCTGGGTAGCTCATCGTTGAGATGGTGCTGCATGATGGAGTGGCATTCATGGCCGAGCAACACACAACAACATGCTAAGAACAAGATGGAGAGAGAGAGGGAGAGAGAGAGATGTGTTGTGTGTTCTTGTGTTGGCATCAGCATCCAAATGTGTGGTACACGCATCATGTTGGTGACGTGGTGAGATGGATATAGCGCAGAACAAGGAGGGGGGCGAGAGCTGAAACGAAAAGAAAAGTCTGCCAACAAAAAAAAATGTCATCCAAAACAATGATTCTCTGCGCGCAAGAGTGAGCTTAGGGAGGGGTGGTTGTGCGCGGAGAAGGTGTGGAGGGGCGAGGAGCCACCCCAACTCCACGCCACCCTCACAACGCACAACGGAGAACATAGTCCGGCAGTCACCACCGGATGAGAAGGGCATCTACGCAACGCTGCGTCGCCCACCAGAAGAGGCTGCGTGAGTGAGGGAGGAGGAAGAGAAGAGGATTGAGCTTGCTATGGCGTTCTCACACACCATGTGTGCGTGGATGTGTGCGTTTGTTGTTTTCCGAGACAGACCTTCTTCACCTCCCTCGATATCCCACAACACAAGCTCAGCGAGGGGAGATCGTTGGTGGAGATGATGCGGCGGTGCGTGCATACGCACGAAGAAGATACAAAAAAAAACAGAAGAAGAAACCAAGATATTTTGTCTTGACGCTATCCTCCCCTCCTCTTGTGTGCGCGCCGCGACTGCGATCAACGTGCGGCGAGATGCAGCCATGTACGATGCATGTAGAACTCACTCATGCCGCAACAACCACAGAGGTGCATACGTGAGTAGTGCGTGCGTGGATGGGAACGTTTGACGAGGAAATGTGGCGAACCGGCTCCAAGTTGGCTGCAGCGGCACATATATGTGTTGTGAGGAGCTCAGCACGTGTATGTGTGCGTGTGGCTGGGTAGGACTCCATCCCGCGACACACGCCCACAACCATCATCACCATCAAATGTAGTACATATCAGGAGGCATGCGTTGAGGGGGTTGGCGAGATGAGCTCCTCCGTGGCGCGGTCGGAGAGGTCCGGCGTGCGGCCCTCATGGACGGGCAGCTCATCCGCTGTCTTGGGCTTACTCACGCGCTTCAGTCGCGAGGGCAGAAGCAGGCGCACCTTCCCAGATTCATGCTCGCCAAGCTCGCGCTGCATCTCATCACGGTGGTCGTTGGCGTAGCTCCACGCCCGACGCACATTTTCGGCGCAGGCGAACATGACGATGCAGAGCGCAGCACCACGTGATGGATGTACCTCCGCATCTACTACAGCCGAGGCGGGAGGAGTGGCCTCCTCCGCCAGCACATCGCCCACCATCATGGGTGGAGATCCATCCTCGCTATTCTTCATACTTGCCCCGCGCGCACCGCCACGCATTACTACCTCCACCACCACACCAACGTGCCTCTCATAAAAGGCGGCCAGCTGGGCTTTTGTGGTGGAGGCCGCCAGACCAATCAGAACGAGGCTCTGCTGCGAGCGATTGCGTGTGCGGGTCTCAACATCCATCGCCTCCTGAAAGTTGCGCAGTGCATCGAGAAAACCTAAGTTGGGCTCCACCGATGGGCGTTTCTGCGACACGTACAAGAGCGCCTCCGCAGCGGAGAGGCCACTGCGATAAACGAGGTAGGCGAGAACGATGGTGGCAGAGCGGCTTCTTCCCTTTTGGCAGTGAATGAGAACCCGTGGCGGTGTTGTGTGCCGCTCCAGCGCGCGGAAGTAGGATATGCGAGCGCGGTCCAGGCACTCCCGCGTTGGGGCGAAGAGGCCGGCGATGTTGGCGTCTGAATGATCCTCAATGGGAAATGTGCGCACCTGCACGTCTGGCAGCGCCGAATTGTATCGCTCCGTGGAGATATTCAGGATGCAGCGAATGTTGTGTTGGCGAAGAAAGTCGGCGTTCTGTGCGTCACGGAGGTTGCCAAGGAAGAGAAAATCGAGCACGCGTGTTGCGGGAGGCTCGGTTGTGGCAAGAGTTGTGGTGAGTGGTGATGGAGCAGCACCCGCGACGCAGGCATTGTCGCTGGACGGCTTCTTGTTGGTGGCGGCGCGGAGGGCGAAGAGGTCAATGACCTCCGAGGATGAGCCGGTGATGGGGAGGGTTGTGCGCATGCCCGCACGTCGCGTGGAGGTCTTCTTGGCGCAGCTCATCTTCCCAACGAAGCCGCGGGCGAAGAGGGGTGCCTCCGGGAGGCTGGCCGCGGGTGAAGCACGGGCGGAGCATGAGCCACGTGGTGTGGAGGTGCGCGACATAACCTCGACGTGCCGACGCACAAGATCATTGTTCTGCGGGGTCGTGCAGGGGCGAGAAAAGGCCTCTTTTTTGCTTCGCTGTTGTTCCTTGCGTGCGGAGCGCGTGGCGCCACCACCCAGCGACCACTCCTCCACGCGGCCCCACTTGGGAGATGAGGTGGTGGAGGATGGCATGCCCTCCGCGGAGAGCGGAGGTTGAGAAATAGGGGGTGGGCTGAGGCGAGGAGCTGTGGTGGAGCTGCTGCCGGCAGAGACACGTGCGTGCATGGGCGCTGCGCCATCATTAGTGGCACGAGGGAAACTTGAAGAGCCTTTGGCAGCACCTTTTCGGCGGTTGCCGGAGCGGTGAGCGTGGTGGGCGGAGTGGCCAAAGAGGCTCGAGGTGGAGGTAAGAGTGGAGCATGGCGAGACGCTCATGATGTGTTCTCGGTCGCAGCACCAGCGACCAACGAATAATAAACAAACGCACAAAAGAGTTGGTGGAGTATGACTCCTCAGAGATGAGTATGTTGCTAGTGTGTGGGTATAAGTAGTACGTGTGTTTCTTTAAAAACAAAAAAGAAATGAGCAACCAATGTGTATCAGAAGAGAGTTGGCGTGCAGGGTTTTGTTTTTAGAAGCATGCATGCAACCACAACACAACAAAACGATGTCTTGCGTACCTCATCTTAACCACAGAGAGGGAGGGGGAGGGGGAACCCACAACACAGAACACCTTCCTCACGCACTAACACATGTGCGTTGCATGGAATTGTGTTCTCACGTCAGAACTTCTTTCTGGGCTTGCGTTTCTTCGACGTAGCAACATCATCGGCTCCGGCGTGAGGCGGCGCATCATCGGCAGCCTCAACCAGCTCACCGAGCTCCACGAGGAGAGCCTCAGCGAATGCCGCGTCGTGGGCCATGACGTGTGCTCGCAGCCCCTTCTGCCCCTCTTCCTCATCCAGGCGAAGAAGAAGAGCAAGATGGAGCTCATCGGCTGGGGCTTTGCTTGACGCCGCACGTCGGCCGTAGAGAGTGATGGCCTCCTTGAATACCTCCACCGGATGAAGATGCAACGTCTTCTCCAACGTCGCATTCACGCGTGTCGCGGTATCAGCGTTGCAGCTGTAGAAACACGCCATGAGGGTGGCGGTGCGGAGAGCGGTGCAGAGCAGCTCATCCAGGGCAGGTGCACCACGCAGCGTGGCAGATGGCTGGGCAAAATGGCGATAGCTCAGCTGCAGCGTGGCAGGAACTGTGGTTGTACGCGACGACGAGCTCCGCTGAAACTGAAGCTTCATGGCAATCGGGTCCATGAGGGAATGGCTGGTCGTGAGGTGGAGCTGAAAGGATGCACGTTCGAGCACACCCCCATTGAGGTGTTCCGCGAGCAGCCACCTCTGCCGTGGTGCCGTATCCGCGTCTTCGCCATCGTTGGTGCAACGACGATCAGCCTCAGTGAGCTCAAACTGGATGGGCGATGCGTCTGTGGCGAGCTCGAGGATTACATCGCTCATGACGGCTGTGGCGTGTGTGTTGCGGATCGCGATGAAGCCCTTCACGAGCGTCGAGCCATCCGCTTGCAGCTTGGCCGACTTGATGTGCGCGCTTCCCTGAATACCTTTGCTGTGGCAGAGCTCCACATCAACGTCCACGGCATCGGCGAGGGCAGCGGCGGTACTTCGGGAGATGCCCGCGGAGAAGTGAGTGGGGGCTGGCTCCGCCATGGCATCAACGAAGCGTTGCTCATCCTCGCGCAAGGCTCGATTCACATCGATGCCCCGCAATTTGCGCGTAGCTTCATCCTCCTCCATCGCCGCCCCCTCCCCGAGAAGGGCGGAGAGGCCTGCGCGCGCATTGGTTGCGGCGGGTTGGGCCTCTGCCACCCCGTCGGGCATCACGAGCGCGCGGCTCATCACGAACTTCTTCTTGGCAGGCAGATTCACGCCCGTGGAGGTTCCCTCCTCACGACGAGTGCGGCGACGTGGCAACGTCGTTGGTTCCGCCACCTCCACCACCTTCGCCGCCGTCTCAACGGCGTCTGCGGTGCCGGGTGCTGCTGTTGCAGATGAATCCGTGAGGTAAAAGGCGCTCACCTCCTCCCGACGCTCGAGGTCGCGCTGCTTCTGCCACTCAATGCGGGCTTCAAAACTCATGGCAACATCGTCCTCATCGTCCTCCTCCTCCTCCTCGCCATCACTCGAGCCAGAGGCCAACGTTAAGGCGGCGGAGCAGAAGGGCGTATCGAGATCCACGCCATCAGGAAGTACAACGGCCTTCTGCGCACCACTCGCAACGTGCTGGAGAGGCAGTGCGTAGAGCTGCGAGGCGAAGTCTTGGTTGGTGAGGAGCTGACTTCGCACAATTGCGGCCCACAACTGCACCTGTGGAGAGATGTTGCGGAGGGCATGATCCAGTCCTGAGCCCCGCACGGCGTTGAGGCCGTCGTGAATCCAGCGTTGGCGCAGCTCTTGGAGGGCCGCCTCACGCTTCTCCGCGTTGGCGGATTCTCCGGCTGTGGCCTCCTCGCCATCTTGCTCCGCCTCTACATCACCCTCTGCTCCAGCATCTTGCATGTGCCGAGGAGCAGGGTTCTCAAGGTAGGCAACGATGCGGCTGACCGCTTGCGTGGATGCGAGGAGGACCGACTCCGGCAGCGTTGCCAACGCCGTGCTCAAAAGTGTCTCGGCAGCCTCCGCTGGTGCGTGGAGGTGTTGCGGGTATTCTCCGCATGCAAAGGCCGCAGCACGAAGAATGGCCCACTGATTTGATCGCACATGCATCTGTTGTGTGCTGTTGCTGTGGAGGAGTTGGGGATGGCTCATCAGACCCGCCAAGAGAGGTATGGCAAAGGGCCGAATGCCAGCCACACGAAGGAGGAGCAGCACAAGCTCCTCCTCCAGCAGCTCGCCGTGGCGGTAGTTTGCGAAGGTGGCGGTGCAGAGGTCCACGAGTACCTCCACGTACCACTCAAAGTCTTCGATCAACGCATAGTCGTCTGTGCGCGCCATGGAGATGATGGCAGCGATGCACGTATTGCCCCACTCATCCGTCGAGCTGCCCGAAGTGCATTGATCAGCCATGAAGGAAACTGTTGGCACCACATTATCCTTGGTGATGGTGCTGCAGAGGAGCAGCAACGCCTTGCGACGAATGGTCGTATCTGCATCCTTCACACACTCACGCACCTGCAACAGAAGCTTGTTGGATATGCGAGACGGTTGAACCTGAGCGATGCGGGCGAGGGCGTCGAGACCAAGAAACTTGAGATTCTGATCAGCATCGGCTACATACTGTTGCAACACATCCACCGTCGTAGAGACCAACGTGCTCACCCCCATGAAGCCGTTCGCCACGGCGTGGAGGCACTCATACTGCACCGATTTGGCTCCGGTCTTTGTGATAAGCCGTTGGAGAGGCTCGGCGAGCTTCTTCCCCAAGCGTGGCTCGCACGGCGCGAGGTAGCCAAAGACCTTCACAATCTTGATGAGGGTCCAGTTGCTGTGCACAGAGTTCAGCAAGGAAAAGAAAGGCACCGCGAGGCCCACAAAGTTGGCCGGATGCCGGCGCGCCACCTCACACAAGACGCACACAATCGCCCCACGGACGGCAGGATCGGTGTCAGCGCGGTCGCTGCTGTCTTCAAGCTTTTCCTTCAGCTTCGGGTAGACGGGCCGAAGGCTATCTGGGTACTGCAGGAATACCTTGTAGAGGCAGAGCACAGCCTTCTTGCGGAGGTAGTTGCGGGTGTGGTTGAGGAGGTGCACGATATCGGTAATGAGGTCCTTGGCCAGGTCTGGTGTGCAGATGCTGGCGATGCAGTAGAGCGCCAAACCCGCCTCGTACATGTTGCTGCTTCGAAGATCGCGCTTAAGAAGGGCCGTAATGAGGGGAAGGACGTCGGTCTGCTCATTGAAGAGGAGGCATGCGGCCATGTAGCCCGTTCGCTTGAGCGCAAAGTTGGTGCTGCACATGATCTCCACGACAGGAAAGTGCGCAAATGCCACTGGGTAGCCGAGCATCGAGAAATAAACCGCCTTCTGGACCGCCACCGCCTTCACCGTGGGAACGGGTGAGGCAATCTCCTCCTCCGTCGCGACGAGGAAGCGTTCCATCGAGGCGGGCTCATTTTTTTCCGAGGCATTGCGCATCTTGCGAACAACCTCCGCAAGGCTATCCTGGAAGAAGTGGTGTACCGCAGTACGAGCAACGGAGGCCATGCTCATCCTCCCGACACAGCACCACCGTTGATGTCCTACACAAGGAGAGAGGGTTGGGATAGTTCCCAATGCTATGAGCTACATGTTGTGCGCATAAATAGATAGATATATATATGTGTGTGTGTGTGTTGATGAAGGACGAAGAGATGATGGAGATATGGAAGGTAGGGTTCAGCGTACATGGAGAGGCATCAATAAGTCACACTCATCTGGTGATAAGCAGACAGAGAGAGACACTCTTAATGAAGGGCCACACACGCATTGTGGTGTTGGGGTAGCCATCTTGCTCCTCCCTCGCGATGGAGGTCTTCAAAGTTGTGCGCCAATGGAGGACTGCAGCCCATGCTGCCTGGCCCGCTCCTTCGCCTCCTCCTTCGCCTCATCCAGCTTGCGCTTTGCCGCCCGCACAGCCTCTGTAGTCTTGCCAATGATGAGGAGGTAGAGCGGCTCATCACCCTCCTTGAGCCGGTAGGAGTGCTTCAGGCGTGCATCGAAGTAGATGCCCTTCTTCACGATGGAGACCTCCACCTCGGAACAAATCTCGCGGAGGAACTTGGCGCTCTGCAGCCGCCCACGCACCGCATTGGGGAGGTCGTTAATGACGTACTTACTCTGAAAGCGAATGGAGTCGGTGTGGCCATCGCCCTCATCGCCCGTCGCGACGTCTGTGGTCTTCTTGGCAAAGGCGAGCGCCTTGGCAACACGATCTTCCTGGGCAACGGAGAGCACAAGAGCGCCACTCTGCTGAGCCGCTGTTCGCACCACAGACAGCGCGGTGGATTGCGTGTTGCCGTTGTTGTGTACGACGGGCTCGATGTCGGCGTCGCTGTGGCCGCTGTCGGAGCCCTCCTCCGAATCGGATGAGCTTGAGAGGTAGTCTGCCAGCCCCGCTGCCTTGGCGGCATCCTTGAGGTGCTGTTTGGTCTCGCGATCTGCAAAGTGCTGCACCTTGCCCTTCAAGTACCCACGGAAGAAGCCGCTGCTGTGGTGAGCCGTGCCATCTTTTCGTAGCTCACGCATCTTGTTGGCTCGCTCGTAGAGTTCCTCCGGCACCTGCTTCCCAGCACGCTCAAGACCCTCCACCATCTCTGGCGCGATGTCGTCGTCCACGCCGCGCACAAAAAAATTCACCGCCTTGCCAGGTCGTCCCGCCCGACCTGTGCGACCAATGCGGTGTACGTAGCCTTCGTAGTGATTTGGCAGGGAGTAGTTGATGACTAAATCCAGAAATGGTATGTCTAGCCCTCGCTCCGCCACACCGGTGGCGATGAGAATGAACTGATTCCCGGGGCTGAAGTGTTCCAGGGCAAACTCGCGGTCAATCGGGTCCATCCCGCTGTAGAGTGTTGCCACACGCTTGTTGTAGCCCATGACACTGAGCCGGGCAATTAGGTCGTCCACCTCATCACGACGCTTCGTGAAGATGAGCACCAGGGCATCGCCATTGGGGCTCTCCTCACCAATAATCTGCAGCAGCCGCAGGAAGCGCTCCTCCGGGCCACGGGCGGCCTCATCGACGTCGTACTCTGGCGCGTTGAAAAAGTGAAACACCTGCTCCACATTGGTCGCGGGAATTGAGGTGCCCCCGCCAATGGATATCTCCAGAGGATCGCGAAGGTGCCGAAGAATAATCCGACGCAGCTCGCGCGGCATCGTTGCACTGACGAGGGCCAACTGGCGGTCTGGCCGTACGTTCTTGAGAAAAGCCTCGACGTGTTCCATGAAGCCGCTATCAAACATGCGATCTGCCTCGTCCACGACAACGAAGGAGGTACGCTGCAGTGCCATGGCAGAGCCTCCGTTCACCGTCAGCAAGTCCAGCAGCCGTCCTGGTGTGGCGATCATCACCTCGCAGCCCGCCTTTACCTGACTGATGTTGGTGGAGAGGGGAGTAGAGCCGTAAGAGGCCACACAGCGGAGGCCAGCGGCTGCGCTGAGGTCCATCGCCAGCGCCAGCACCTGTGCAGCGAGCTCCTGCGTAGGAACCAGCACCAAGCCAATGGGGCCTTCACCCTTGCGGCAGGCGGGCTGGTCAACGACATGGCGGATGAGTGGGAGGAGGTACCCGAGCGTCTTGCCCGAGCCTGTCTTGGCGGAGACGAGCAAATCACGACCACTCATCAAGGCTGGCACCCCAAGCGACTGCACCGCAAATGGCTGTTTATAGCTCTTGGATTCAAGCACAGACAAGACGGCGTCAGGAAGGCCGGCGCTATCCCAGCTGCGTAGAGGTCGTGGCGGGTTATTGCCGTGGAGCTTCGCCCCGTCCAGCTCCTTGAGAAGTTGCTTCATGTCAGCCGCACTGATGCCTCGCATGTCTGGTGGAACGACGTAGAAGTCCTTGCGGATGTTTTGGTAGTGAATTGTGCGATGGTCCACGTAGGTCAGCCGTCGCAGTTTCTTGGCTTCAGCTGGTGCAGCCTTGGGTGCCTTTGACGAGACGAGCTTCGCCAGGACCTGTTCCGAGTCGCCCGATGCATCCACCACGGCGAGGGCGGTCGAGCTGCTCACTTCCGCCACGGGCCGGGTCAGCTCCAGGCGCATTTTCTGAAGCGCACGCGACTTCTGTTGTGCCTGCTTCGATGCGGTGGAGTTGCTGAGGCGGTCTGCCAAGGAGGGGGCGGCATCGGCGGCGTCCTGCGGCTGGACGTGTGTCGCTGCGGTGAGTTTCGCATGGGTGAGAAGCCGATCCTTGAGATCATCGGCATCTACGCTGTTGTCTGAGTCACTGGAGGACGACGTGAGGCTGGATAGCGGCGCGCTGAGGTCTTCCAGCTCATCACGAACCGAGGCACTGCTGCTGCTGCTGCTGCGCGATGATGCACCAGAGCCAGCAGCCAAGTCGTGGACTGCAATGGCGTTTTCGCGCTCGTTCAAGCGCATGGTGGCATCTGAACCTACTGCCGAGCCCTCATCTTTTGGAGATGCGGAGGTGCCGGGGTTGGTGTCGCGCGGTCGCTTTGGCATTTGTTGTATTCGCAAGAACGTGGGTCAATGGTTGGGAATGTGTGCCACCCAACAAAGCCAAACTCAAGACAAACTGATGTGGGGTGAAAAGATGAAGAAAAGAGCGAGCATGAGTAGCAACAAACATACAAAGGACTGCTATAAGCTTCCATTCCATTGGGTGGCAGAGAATCATCTTGAAGAACGACGCAACCAACTCAATGCAATCTTAGATCATTTCGGATTCCTTCAAGCAGCCAGCTCCTGGAGCTGCTTCCTCGCCGCGGTGTGGACCTTGTGCTCCAGGTGAAATAGCTTATGATTGCCGGACATGGGCAAGGGGAAGGGCAAGAGGGTGGGCTCGGCACAAATGAATATGAAGGGTGAGTTGTCTAGCTGACGCTTTTCTGCCGGCACAACACGTTGATACGTCTCTTGGTCCAGGCAGTCCACCACGTACACGTAGCCCAGCAGCACCCGCGTTGGGTAGTGCTTGGGAAACGAGCCGTAGGGTGGCACAAATTGAGAATAGTGTTGCTCCGTCTGGGCCACATCCACTGCTTCGGCTGCAGCTGCATGAATCCACAGCTTTCCTCGGTATGGTGTGCTCCACACACGACCCTCATGAGTCTTGATGCCCGCGACGAGAAGACTTGCCCAGGGTTGATGCATCGACAGGCAGATGCCATCATCGTTGTTTCGCATCACCCCCGTTGGGATCCAGTTCATTGGCCCGACTTGTGTATCGTTGTCCTCCCTGGCATCCTCGTCATCCCCAGGTTCCACGTGCTGAGTGCGGTAAACTTTTTGGGGATCAAAGACAAGCTCGAGGTGCTGGGTGGCTTTCACCTCTTCCGCGAAGGCATCACAGTCCTCCGCATAGTAGTCCTGCTGTACTCGTCGCGAGACCTCCGCAGCTGCACGAGGAGCACGCTCCACTGGCTCGGCAGCGCAAGACCCTTCCCCTGCTTCCCCCTGTGGGGAATACCAAATCTTCTGCAGCAGCGAGGGAAGAGGCTGCGCTCCGTCCTCCACAAGCACCTCATCGTGTTCTTCGCACTCCTCCTCCTCCGCCACCGCATCGTCTGCCTGCGTAGCGGCAGTTGGGGCATCCAACCCCCCAGCATCCGCCGGCCGCGCGCCAAGCTTCATGTTTTGACCAACAAAATCCAAATGAACCTGGTACGCACCACGATTCTTATGCAACAGCTCCACACGACGGTCGCGCTCCACCTGAGCTGCTGCCTTCTGCTGTGCCTGACGTTCTTGCGGAGTAATCCACGCGCTTTGGGGAGCAAAGAGGGTCAGAGACTGGTCGTCCACCACCGTGGTACGTTTTGCACGGTTCTGAGCAAACTCCAGCAGCTGGTCCCGGCGGGCCACTGCTTCCTCGTAGAGTCCTTGGTTCTTGGTCCTGGCTGCCTCACTGACCTTACCCTCCATCATGGCAATTTCATATGCCGCACACGTCTTTGGCACCATTCCACAAAAGTAGCACTCGTCGTCGGCCTCCTGCTGGCAAATGATGCGCCCGCAGTTCTGGCAGTTGCCGCGCAGGGCGTGCACTGTGGCGAAACAGCCACACTCAAAGTGGCCAGGCTTCAGCGCTGCTCCTTCGGCGTCGCTCTGCGGCCCCATCCGACCCACCGGAACGGCCTTGCGCTTGGCGGCACCGCCTCGCTTCGTAATGCGCAACGACACCGCAGCGGGCGCGGTCGGGGTTGGGGCAGCCTCGCCCTCAAAGGGTGGGCCACTCTCCACCCGGCGCTGGATGACTGCCTTGGCAAAGTCGTCGCCCAGCATCAGGGTTTGCCCCCACTCCATGACCTCCTCCCTCGTCTTGACCTGCACCATCTCCGCTACCATGCCAGATACCTCGTCGTCGGTCAGACCAAGACAGTTGTTGGCGCGGATTTCACCCTCAATGAAGGTGCGCAGGGTCGACTCGGTGGTGGACCCTGCGCGCGGTGGGCTACCCCACCCACGTTTCTTCGACTGCATCGGCACACGAAGTAGAAACCAGGAGGGCACGCAAGGAATTAACGAATCCAACAAGGAAGTGGCCAAACTCTTGTAGCCGCTAAGCACAGCGGGGCTCAACACTCAGCAAAGAAAAAAATAATAGAGCAGAGTAAGCATAGGAGGACCAATGCACAATATCAGGGGTGTTGCCAGCAGTCAGTTACATGAAGGAGGTTGGTATAGAGAGCATTGACGGGTGTCTGGGTGCGAACACGCAACAGTGTCAGCGCGAAGCTGCATCACTGTTGTGAGACACCCGAGCCCGAGGCAAGTTTTTAGAGAGGCAATACGGCGGTGTTGGCAAAGTAGGGCTGGCGTAGGCCATCCTCCCAACTCATTCCCCCACGTGCGGCTTGCAGCATCTTGCCAATGTCGCCATGACACACAAGAAGAACGTTTTCACCAGGATGCTTCGCGTCCACATCCTGAAGCACCTTCTTCGCACGTACCAGACACTCTGCAAACGATTCACCACCTTCCGACTTGGTGAAGTAGAGTACTTGATCGCCTTGAAGAAGATCCTCAGGAGGAGTCATCTTGGTGATATCACTGTAGGGTCGCCCCGTGAGGACCCCAAAATCGCGCTCAATCAGATCATCACGAACAACAACCGGGATGCTGATGGCAGCACCAATGGCATCGGCAGTCATCTTGGCACGCGCGAGCGGTGAAGCGTAAATGGCGACGAACTTCACGGAGCCCGACGAAATGTTCTCCGCCACCTGAGCTGCCTGCTGCTCCCCGAGGGTGGAGAGTGGACGATTTCGATGACCGTTGAGGAGGCCATCGACATTATCCAAATCCTGCCCATGACGGCAAACAAAGATATTCGCCATGAATCTCTGGTGCAGCGCTTAACTTCATAGCATGACGATAATAAAGAGAAGAGCAGATTATTTCTTCATGGCGCTTATAAGCGTTCATCAGTGATGAGTTCAATGGAAGATGCTACAAAAGCAGTATTTTTTTGTCAGTGTTTGCGATATGGCCACAGTGCCGAGACAATCTTGGATGCTTCTATACGAGTGCAGACGATGAGAGGTCGAATCTGTCTCGGCGAAAAGCACCCGACCACGAGCGAGGGTTGCTTGGGGGGGGGGCGTGTGAAGTCTTACGCAGCAATGATCCAACACAGAAGAAGAAGTGGTATCTTGGATGCTTCTATACGAGAGCAAACAATGAATGGTTGTGTTTGTCTCGGCGAAAAGCACCCGAACAGCAGAAGTAAGTGAGCTTCCGTGCACACATGAACCCCTTGAAGGCGTGACCAGTAATGACAACACAGAAGAAGAGGTGGTATCTTGGATGCTTCTATACGAGAACGAATGATGAGTGGTCACGACCGTCTCGGCGAAAAGCATCCGTGAGGTTGGTTGGGGAGAGGAGCTCATCCCTTTGTGTGGAGGGGAAAGGTGGGGGGGGGGGGAACAGTGCTGTAGAAGCTTGCGAACGGCCCTACGCAAACTGTCTGGCCACCCTTGCTCACGTAAATGGGAATTGCGCGAAGCAGTGGTGATGCGAGTGGAAGTGATCAGTGAAGTGAAAACAATAGTGTCAGAGACGCTAGCGATGTTGGAAAGCTCATCTCATGGCCTACGGACGTGGCAGCTGGGCACACCGCCCATACAACTATCTTCTGTTGTTGAATGGCGCCGCTTCTGAGAGAGGGCGTTTTGGTGTTTCAGGAGACTTCATTAGCCTCACAGAGAGATTGCCACAGTACCCAGGACAGGACGACGGCAAGATCACTGGAGCTCTGTTGTGGTGCCACCACCTCGTCCAAGTCATCGAAGCAGTCTTCTACTTGACGGACAAGTTTGCGTCTCCATGCCTCCACCGTTTCAGGGCTGGTGCGATCAACAAGCAGCGCCATGTACGACAGAAGCACGTGATGCGCCTTGGACGGATCTGAGCACCGAATAACTAGAGGGGCAACCGTTTCGCGGAGATACAACAAAACTTCAGCCGTATTCTTCTTTCCGTGAGAACCAATGATAGCTTCCAGGCACAGCAGGCGTACCTGCAACACTGAACCTGGTGGTGCAAGATGGGCCAGCTCGTCAAAGCGCCCATCGCGAAACTGACAGAGTTGCTCCTTCCGACGACGAACCAAATTGAGGTACTCTCGGGCCTGCAGCAGCTCTTCTTCAGTTGTGATGATGCTCACACCAGTTGGGTCTTCGGGGTATGTCCCACCTTCCTCAATCAATGAGACAAGCAACTCTTCTTGAGGTGTTGTTGTCATGTCGGACTCCAACGCTAACAGCGTATCGACGCATCCGTGTTTCTGGAGGTAGGAACGGGCGAGGTCCTTCAAGACTTCCTCATCACGCAGACGGAGGTCTTGGAGTACGGCTTCCTCGATCAAGGGCCATGCCGAAGTGCTCATTTCAGAGAGAGAACCAAAATTAGACTATTTTGGTACAGCTACGAAGAGAGAAGGAAAAAGACAAGAAATCAAGATGCCCAATCACTGTCAGCAGCTTCAGTTCATGTGCTTCTCTGCCTCACAGACATCACCCGCCCTCCACCAGCCATCCACTTGGATATCTCCCAGGTACACGTCGCAGGCGCAGTGCGGATTGCTATTACCATCCAAAACTGGAATAGGATGTGAAATGACATGCAAAGGGTGGGTGATTCAGCGACCATCAGCAAGCATAGCAAGATAGAGAAAGAAAGCAACAAGAATTGTTGGTATAGAGTGCACGTGCACTGACTACGCCGTTGGTGGCGGGGCAGAAGTGAGGCCATCATGGTGGAGTTAACGGCCAAATCCCCCACCTCCACAATGGAATCATCGCGCCACTGACTCAACGAAGAAAAGAGAACACAAAAAGAAGGCACCACCGGTATAGAGTGGCAGTGTTTGACGAACCTAGCGGCAGTTCTTGAAGTTGGGCTTGCACGCAATGAGAAGAATGATGAAGATCACCACAACCACTGCTCCCGCAATCATCAGGGTGAGTTTCAGGTTCTTCATACAAAGGTTGCGCTTCAAATCGGTAGATCGCTGCTGAAATTGCTGAGCTTGATCAGCCAAGGTTGAGGATTTGTCCTGCAGTGTGTCTATGCGATCTCCGCGCGCCAGAACTTTATCCATGTTGTCCATCATCACATCCACCACTTGATTGATATCATCATTGAGGGCGGTGATTTTGTCGTTCTGTGGGTTGTTGTAGAACTCCATCTTTTGCTGGAGCAGCTTTTTCCCATTCCGAAGTTCGGACCCAGCGGAGCCCGCGGTTCCTCGAACAAGTGGCTCGACAGCCTCTAGAAAAGCAAACACAGTTCGCATGCGCATGTCACTGGACGTTGCACACGCCACGATGCATCCTTCACCATTGCTGATGTAGTGGAAATTGAGGCCCCCTTCTTTGTCCTCGATCGTTTTGCGACGGTACTCTCGTGAAGGAACCGTGGCTATGACTTTCTGCATCACATCAGCAACCCGAGCCTGCTCCTCTGACGGATACTCCGCCAGGATTGTCTCTCCATCGCTGATGCAGCTGTAGTGAATGGGCATTGCTGAGGCACGTGAACGTCAAAGTTTCTGAATGCTTCCTGCGCGCTGTGCAGGGGGTCTTGAGGATACGATTATTGGTGTGAGAAGCAACGGTGATGCTAGTGTGTGTGTGTGTGTGTGTGTGTGTTTATGTTTTTGTGGGTTTCCTGGGCGACTACACTAAAGACACGCCGGTGCTCTGAAACAAAAAGATAGAGGAGTGAAAACCAACGCATACTTCAATAAACAGAGCCGTTGTGTGCGTCTCTCTCTCTCTCTCTCTCTCTTCTTCACTTCTGAGATCAGGAGCACAATTAATCTCGGTGCGTGCACTCACACGTACAGCTGCATCAGCTTCCTTCCCTTCACGACCTCCTCGTGCGTTGGTCCCAATGCCTCGAAGAAGCCCAATAGAGCCTTCCGTGCCGGAGTCACTGCCGTTGGCCCGAGCCTGAGGTTCTCATCCACGATTCCTCCAGATTTCAGCGCTGGGAGCAACTTCACCTCTGCACGAATCAGCTTGAGGCATTCCTCAATCGCCAGCCTCGGCTGGTTTTCCACGTAGTGTGCCATGGCCAATCGAAGATGATGTTTGTAGAAGTCCACAGGATCAGAGAAGAAGCTGTCGTACTTCAGTAACGATGTGAAGGTGTCTCGGTTGGGATCAAAGCCTGTGAGGATGAGGAGTTCCACTCGCACCACAGCCTCGGCGACCTTACGAAGGTCTTTGGTTGCAAACGGATACTCACTGCGCACCCGCTGAACCAGAGAGTGAGCTTGTTCGTTGTCATCCGAGGCCAAGGCACACATGGCCATTCCGCATAGAGCCTCAGGGGCCGTGCTGTAGCATCCGTACTTCTTCAGCTTGAACCACAAATCATTATCCATTTTCTTCTTGTGAATACTGTATTTTTCCTCCAGCGCACGAATCTCAGCCACCGATGCGTCGAACGCCTTCTGGAAGAGCTTCTTTGCCTTGGCAAGCTCCTTTTTCTGGAGTGCTTGATGAGCAACATTCATCAATGTCATGGCATTCTCATCATCGTTGTCATGACGCTTAATTTGTTCAAAGAAGCCTTCCCCATTCTTCTCCTTACCGGATTCCTCTCTTGCGTAGTCCACGAAGGCATCAATAGACTCCTTTACCTGCGATTCTGCGACAATGCCACTCAGACGATCGAAGACGAGGGAGGAGCGAATGAAGTAAATGATGGGAAAGCAGTTTGGATCCACCCCAAACTTGTGCGTCAGACCAGGCTCCTCTTGGCAGTTCACAATGCCTAGCTTGATGCCCAGACCTGCGTCCACCCCGAATTCTTGATAAATATCGGCCATGTTCTCCGCCTGAAGACGCCGGTTTGCCTGATCCACCTGATAGCAGACCAAGTCCGTATACGCATTCACCTCGGCATGTCCAGACATGGTGAAGTAGAGGAAGAGGGGCACCTTCGTGTTCATGAAGTCCTTGATGCTGGCCGCCGTCACTCGCGACACACCGAGAAGCTGTGGTGGAGAGCTGCCGGCCGCACCTCGGGGCAGTGATGATGAGCGCTTCGGGTGGCCGTCTGGCCCCTTCCCTCCATCGGTTGCATCCACATGAGAGGCATGCGTAGTAGAGGAGCAATGCATGCACGAGGTTGAAAATGCACCATATGAGAGGAGCTTGCAACTTCGTCCGCGCCAGCCAACCGTCATTGGCATTGCTGCACTCCTCGTGCATGGTATTGCCCATCTAGAGAACGCTTGACGCATTGGATATCTAGTGACTAGATGGAGGCTGTCCAACAAGAGAAGGAAGTAAGAATGGTGAGCAGTAACAGTACTTTGACGCACTAACAAAGCCCCAACATTGGTCATGAAGGTTCAGCAGGCTACAATCATATTGAAACAGCTGCAGTTGTCACACGTCTATGCTTGTGTGTGTGGAGAGAGTGGATCTGTCGCCACTACACACACCAAATCACCAACATCTATGCTTCGGAAGTCTCACTTACATGAGAAAACGATCATCGATCATCGTCTTATTGCACACATTCACAAGACCTTCCCGTTTTCGATACCACTCCAGAATGAGCTCAATGATGAAAACAATCACCATGGCAGCTAATGAATTCTCCAGTGCCGCATCGATTGCCGAAAAGATCAGGGCGTAGAGCATGAAGAGATCCACGTCCATGCCACACATGAGTGCGTGGCGGTATGAGTAGATATCATCAAAAAAATAGAGATCTCTACCAACCTTGTCTCCGGGTTGCGGGCCGCTCATGTACAAGACATTTGGAGGGAAGGATAGCCAGCGATGGAGCGTGAACTTCGACAGCAGCGATCCCTCGGCGTGGCGCACACTGTGCTGGAATGCCGCATTGATTCGGTCCTTGATGGCAAGGGCTTCCTGTGAGTATACACGCGCCTTTCGTGAAAGGGTGGTGATGAAGCTGAGGAAGTGCCATTGAGCTGGATTTGCCACCTTCATGTGGCTGCCCTTCTTCTTCCGAGAGTTTTGTAGCTCAATCATCATCTCGGTGTAGCACATGTATAGATACTGCCGCGTGTAGGCTCCGAGAAAGATCTCAAAGTTCTGGCACTTGCTCTGACCCCCTAGCCCGCGCACTGGTAAGTTTCCTTGGGCTTCGAGGAACAAGTTCTGCTGGAACTCCTCCATACTCACATCAGTGTGCGCGTAGATGGACTCACCATGGATGTAATAGCCCCACTGAGGTTCCACGAGGATCATCACGGAGATGTTTGAAACAGAGCACAAATCAACAAAGGCTCGAAGCGGGTGCACAACAATAAAGCGGTAGTAAATCTGATACTCCAAGGAATACATGAGAAGACACACTGCACACCAGAAGAATGTGTCGATGGCAATGCGAAGCACATGCAAGGATACCGATCCCAATTGTTGTTCTCTCACGCTGTGTATGACGCTTGAGCTGACATTTCCATAATCAAGCCCCAGAAGAAGAAGCAGAATAATGGTCATAGCAAGTAGTGGATGCCAAAAACGCAACACTTGCAATTCATTCAGCTCATTGGCCAAGAAGGTCGATCGCCACATGCTCACCGGAACAATCTTGTTTTCTCGGAGTAGTTGGCCCTTGCTGCGTTCCCAATCAATAATGAAGTAGTCTGCGTTGCACTGCTCTGCAAGGGCGTACAATACACTGACCGACTTCATGGCGATACCCAGATAGAGAAAGACGCTGAGGTACTTCACGTTGGAGGAGATTGCAACATCTAACCATCGCTGCGATTTGTAAGAGACCAGTGTGTACCATGATGCAAAAGATACCACAAGGAAGCACACCGTACCAAAGTGATCGCAGTAGTAAATGAAGTATCGAAGTGTAGCAGGGACGTCCAGTACCAGGTTCTGTCGACGTCTCAGCCATCCGTAGAGGCGAACCCATGCTGACAGCAAACAAAGACATAGTGTGATGATCAAAACAATCATTAACACATAATTCATGGTGTAAGTGCTGGGTAGAAACAGAGATGCTACATGAGTCCGAAGCGTGCCACTTCCGTCTGAGGTGTTGAGGGGCTCCTGATGCAACGCATGAAACTCAAGGTTCGACTCCAAAGCGAGCTGCCGCATACCTTCTCTGGAGGCGTAACGGAGTACCACCAACGGTGATAGTAGATACTGGGGTGCACTATTCGACAGCCCAAATAAAAACGATACCGACCACGTTGTAATGACGTAGCTGGGGATCGTCGTGGTTGTGGAGTTTCCGCCAACATTATCATAGGTGTAGAACCGACGCCGATAGCTGTTAGCCAGTGGGGTTCCATCTGACGATGCTGAACGATAGAGCCACTTATTCGGGAGCGAATCAAACTGAACCGCCTGGTTCGTGTAGTCGATGAGAAGTGGGATCGGAATCAGTTCGCTGCTATTATGAGGGTTCACCAAAAATACCTCGTACAGCAGGGTTTGTGGTGCCGCAAGAAACCACCTCCAGTTGAAGTTGCATGAGTATGAACGCATGCTTCCCGTGCGGAAAAACTCTTGCACTGCTGTATTAGGCAATCGACATTGATTCAACTGCTCCACCAGCAAGTAATACCCTTTCCAATTCCCGTTAACATTATACGTAGACAGAACGAACTGAAGTTGGAAGTTGGCAAGTGGTTTCTTGAGTGTCGAACTCGTACTTGCCATCATCTCTACGCTACTGCTGGTGTAGTAGAGCCAAGGAATACTCTCTGTACCCTGACACGAGTTTTCCACACAATTGTGTTTCCTTCGAAGCGACAGGTAAAGTGCACAGGGAACTGACTGCTGGTCGTACAGCATCAAAACGCACATATTCGCAAGATAGTCACACGCAGTTCTTTTCCCCATGCTGCATGCGGTGGCGGCGCCAACGGCATTTGTGTACACTAGTAGTGGAACAACGGGAGATCCTGCTTCCCCAGTATTATCCACATTTGGCGGAATCAAGGTGTAGCTGTAGGACTGCGCAAGGCTAGCCATTGCCCCGTACGCCCCCTCTGGTGCACAGGAACCATCATATAGAGCAACGTAGCCGCTCCCACAAACACATGAATAGCTGGCCGGGTCTCTCACATATGGAAATGAGCACGTGATACAGTCGCCTGCTGTGCAGGGAAGACACATCTGCCCCGTGAGGGAGATTGGCCCCATTTGTTCAACCAGCACAGTTCCACTCGCACATCTGCAAGATTTGGTGGACGTATCAAAGGTTGCATCCAACAGAACAGACGATAGCTGAGTGTCACCCCCACAACTTACGCAGTACTGCGATGCGTTCATGGATAGAAAAGAACTTACTACCATCTTGCGAGAAGCACAATCGACACAGCGAGAAGACTCATCAATACCGGAGTACGTTGTCATGGCATAACCACTGACGCACTCACAGGTGTTTTCCACCGTTGATGTGGCATATATGGGACAATCAATACACTTCCAAGCTGAGCTGTCCCATACTTGTGAAAGAGCTGGGCAGAAGTTTTGCGCGGCCCCAAGATCCCCTACCACGAGGAGTAAAACCAGAAGCAACGCAACAGGGTGGTACCTCATGTGGTGTGTAGTCGATTTCACTACTATCAAAGTTAGAAACAAGCAGGTAGCAAATACTGGGGACACAGAAAAGATAGTGCATAAGACGGTGATTCTGGCAAGTGAACGTGGGTTTTCGTGTGGCATCGCTGGGCGCCTATTTCTTTCCCCTACAACCAGCATCCTGAGCAGATGACGCAGCCGCTCTGTGTATCGTGCACACAGCATGCCATGCACGCCATCTGTCCACAGCGTTCGCACCGATGAGAGCACGCGTCGCAATGAGAAACTCCACAGCTGAAGCAGTGCGCATCGGTTGAGACTCCACAGTGCTGGCAGTGATGGTGAGCATCCACCCTCTCCATCCACTGACAGTATCGACGCCAACCCCCGCGAATTGAGTTCGTTGAGGCAAATGATGGGCAACCAAATGAGTAGGTGTGGCATGAAGGAGAATCACTACCGAGGAAAAGCACAACAGAGATGGAAACGGCACCGGTGCACTGACCCGACAAGAGAACATGAGATCCGATTCCACAGGGCTCTAAATCGTAGTGAATCAGATCCTCCCAGGAAGAGGAGCACGCCACATTCATTTCGCATAATGCCGATTGCAGAAGTTTTGCGAGAGAATACAGCGCATGACATGGGCATGAAAATGGTCCATGTACTGGACAGCGGCCTCGTTGATGTAGTTTTACCGCGTCTTCGAGTTGGAGAGGTTTTTCTGTAAGCAAGATGACCACCGAACGATCCTCGGCAGTTATGGCTGACAAGGAGAAGAAAAAGAACAGGCCAGGATAACTGAATTTCAGAGCTGTCTCAACTTCACTGCACTCAAAGGCCGGAGGAGCTCGAAGCTGAAGCCGTACTGTCAGCCGTTGACTACCCTGAAATAACGCAAAAACTTGCCTGATGCTGGTGGTTTTGCCACTAAACGGAGTCCCATCTGTCGACGTGTCACGCAGACGCTTTCCCTTAGGAACAGTAGATCCAAGCGTTGTCAGTTGTGCAGTGGCCATGATAAATAGGGCCCAGCATTTTTTCTTGATGTGAGCTACCACAAAAACGCGCGGAAAGCAACGAAACAGGATGATTGGTGCTCACAAAGCAAATAAAGGAGGGGTCACTCGTCTCTCCATTGCATCATTCCCGTTAGCCATGTTACTAGAAGCGCGCTTGAGCCCCCAGCATTGCCAGTAGCCCCGCTCTCTCAGTATCGGATCCTTGCCTATACGCCCGAACCAGCCCGATCATCATGGATACGTTGTGAATACTCAGTAAGATAGAGCTGTTCATCTCCTGCACAGAGAGAAGATGGTGGACATAAGCTTTGTGGTGGCGCTGACATGTGTAACACTGACAGCTAGGCTGCAGAGGTGACAAGTCACACTTGAATCTGTGATTATTGAGGTCCTCTTGAATTGCTCTTGAGTTAAGTTTGGTGTCGAGCGAAAACGTCAGAGCAACTCCCTTCTCAGCAAGCAGAAATGGGAGCGGCGACTCAATCCACGTAACATTAGCTTTGAGTGCCGCCAATACGGCCACAAAATGTGGAGCGCAACACATGGAAGATATTCCCTCAGGTGCTTGTGAACTGCTCATTCGACTGTTCAGTGAGCGTAGATTCTGGGAATACTCCCTCCAGCTTTCGTTTCTGCACAAAGAATCAATATATCCTCCATGGTGGGACACAGAGAACGCACTCATCATTCTGCAGCCATGTGGTGGGTGAACCTCACGTTGCCATGTCTCACCACGACTAACGGAGACACGCCGCTTCCTGGAGGGTGGCTCGCACAACGCCACCGAATCATGCATTGCCACGGCAATGAACGGTTGTACTGCAGAAGTAGTTCGATCCCACTCTCTGCATTTCACAACAACTCTTCCCCTCTCATGAACTCCAGATATACTGGCATCAGATGACGAAGCGCTACTGTGAAGACCATGAAATGAACTTCGAGTTGTTAGAAACACCTGGAACTCATCAAGTCCAGAGAACTTTGCGACCCCATCCTGTGAGAGAGTGCAGGGTTCGACAAATTCCTCAGCATCGAATATAGAAACACATAAAAATTTCTCATCGTCCTGGAGGATTTTGCGTATCTGATCAGATGTCAAATATGGAACTGAGCACCTCCGAGTGGGAAGAACAAGATATGGTCCGGAAACGCGTTCTTCACCCATCCTTCAGTGTCTAGTGACCAATAGCGACCAAATAGGAGAGAAGCTACAAGCCTAATAATAGAAACTATGGTACAGAAGAATGAAATAGAGCATGTTCACTGAGCAGCAACTGAGATGGTTTTTTGGGCACAGCATTACTCTACGGAGGAGCATCACCCGTCAATTCTATGAAAGCCCTAAACAGGCACCTCTGTTTCTATGAGATCCAACGTATCATCTGTTTGATGTTGATTGCTGGGAGCACCTACGCAACACCCTCCCTCGATCTTTTACGGTCATCCATTGCTGCTTGTTTGAGCAGTTTTGTTCCCTCATCTGCACTTATATTTTGGATGCGACTCACCTTGTTGTGAAAGAAAATTCCGAATACCTTATCAGCGACCTCCAGCATCTCCGTCTTGAAGGAAGCAATGATAAACTGAGACTCCCTTGATTGCTTCTGAACAACTTTTGCCACCGCGGAGCGGTACTCACCGTCGAGAGCAGCATCGATTTCATCCAAGAGGTAGAAAGGCGCAGGGTCACATCTTTGAATTGCAAAAATGAGCGCCAATGCAACTAGGGACTTTTGACCTCCACTGAGTTGGTCGAGGTCACTCACGGCCGTACCAAGACCAAACGAAACTCGAATTGCAGTACCCCAGAAAGGATCATCAGTTTCGGTCTTTTCGTCACGAACCAGCAATTGAAGTTCGGCACAGCAATCCTCCAAGCCAACCAGTTCTTTGAACACTTCCTCAAATTGATATTGAATCTGCTTGAAAGTTCTCTCAATAGTTTCGCCCTTCTTCTGATCCAAATGATTCATTAGCTCATGGATACTGGTCAGCTCACGGTTCAGTGATTCTCTTTGCGTCTGTAGATCATTTTTGAGCTCCAGCATCGATGCATGCTGATCCAATGCCTTTCGATTAACGTGCATGAACTTTCTCAATCTGTCATTTACACCTTTCAAGTTATGCATCAGCTTGCCAAGAGAAAACGTAGCGTACTTATTGATATCTGTAGGAACGGCTCCAAGCTTTCGTAGCCTCTCCTGTGCTTCGTCGCGCCGCTGCACAAGAAGATTGCGTTGCATTTGCATTGTGTCGATGGCTTCCTTACGCTCTTGGTTGTCAATCGTGGAAGACAAGCGGCCTGCGTTCAATGTTTTAGCCTGCAACTCGAGCTTCTGTTTCTCTCGCAGGAGAGACTCAAGCTTTGATTCTGCTGTGTTAAGCCGGTTTGACAATTCCGAGCACTCCTTTTTGATAGCCTCATTATCAAGGTTGACAGAATGACTTGTGGCAGTCCTCCAGCCCAATTCTCGAATACGATCTGTTATTGCTGCATGTCTGCGCTCCAGATGGAGCAATGCATCCTCTTGAAGTTTCAGATCCGTTGCAAGCTGAAGTGTGTGAGCCTGAGCTTCAGCTGACCTACGCCTGTGTTGGCTAACTTCTTCGCTCAGCTTTTCCATATTCGTTTCTTCCGCAGCACACCAAACAACAGTAAATGGCTCGTTCTTCTCCTTTCTCATATTTCCAATTTGCTGATTTGCCGCATCAATAGCACGCAGAAGATGTGCTTTGCGAGCGTCAAGACTTTCAATCTGGGCCTTTCGCCTCGTAATGTATTCCTCCTGGGCTCGAATCTCTCGAAGGTTGGAGTCAGCTTCTTTCTCGTTCGACTCATTTGCACTTCGCAAAGATTCAAGTTCATTTAGTACCTGAGTGATTTGCTGTTCGACCGTAGCAACTTGCTCGTACATCAAGTTCAGCTTTGCGCGCTCCGCTACAGCTTCAGCACGTGCTTTCTTCTCCCGAATGTGAACACTGAGTTTCACATTCTTCCTGTCAATATATCCTCCAGTTATTCCACCCCTTCGGCCAAGTTGATCTCCATCAAGCGTGACCACGTCGCATTGCAGCTCCTTAACAAGCCTTGCACCAGCCTCCATAGAAGTCACGACTGCAGTGCGACCAAACACCTCGGAAATGATTCCGCCAAACTTTTGATCACAACAAATTTTTGACACCAGTGGGAAGCACTCTTCTGTCGATGGAATACGAGTCGCAGTTCCCTTGCACGTGTCCAAAGGAAAGAACGACACCCTTCCTGGTTTTTTTTGTCGGTTCATTTCATTAAGCAGAAGAGCGCTAGTGTCAAATGAATCAACAACAACATGGAACAGCGCATTACCTGCAGTGATATCAGCAGCGCTTTCAAAGCCTTCCTCCACTTTGATTAATTCAATCAACTGACCATGAACAGAGTTGGATAGTTGGTCACTTCGTTGTTGAAGAATCTCTCGAACGGAACGAAGCCCAATTCGAATATCCTGACGAACGATGCGGTCCAATTGTTGTTGTGCTCGACTGGCACTGTCATCAAGCCGTTGGGCAAGGCTCTCTTGATCATGCACAGCCTGCCACAACCTTCGTCGTTCGGCATTAAGAGAATCCCTCTTGGAGACACACGAAGAAATTTTGGACTCATGAAGTGGTAGCGCTCCCTCTGGCTTCGAGGTCATCGAAGTCATCTGATGGAGTTTTTGCTCATCCAAGAGAATAGCTTCTTGGATATGCTTTCTCTCAGCGTCAATTGTTCGAGCTTCAGAAGATGCTTTCTCGGAAATTTCGCTGTTGCTGTCGATTTCTTTGGAGATCCACGCATCGCGCTCATGCTTCGACTTGAACAGTTTCGTTCTGTTTCTCTTCTCTTGCAATTTGTCAAGAGATGCGGTGAGTTGTGCTGTTGTGGAGACAATTTCGGCTGCTCTCGTTTCGCTTGTCCTCAGTGCACTCTCGGCGTTGCTCAGTGCCTGGCGCGATGCTCCGATGGCCTTCTCCAGATGCTTTTGTTCCTTCACTAGTGATGTGTGTTCCATTTCGTTTCGAGAAATTGACCCCGCTGCGTGGGTTACATCGAGCTCTGTGACTGCTTGCTTCTGGTATAGCGCAGAGAGCTCCCGCTGAATGGACTCCTTTTGTGCCTCCAAGGTTCCAATAGATGTCGTGAGGTCTGCCAGCGCGCCTGAAACTGCTGCTAACTCGTGCTCTTCATCAAAGCTTGAGTTATTTGCATCATTCAATGTTGACAAACGTCCCTTCCATTCAGTGTCCAATTTTTCCAAGCTCTGTTTGGTAGATCGAAGATCTGAAGTGAAGATACAATACTCTATGCACTTCTTTTCTTGGTCTGCTTCGTGGAATTCTTTCAGCTCTGCACTTTCAGTCTCCAGATCTTTAAGTTTTTCATTGAGCTGCGCAATGGACTCATCAATCTGGCTGTGCTTCACTTTAGTCTCACCAAGAATTCTCTCGCTTTCCAGCCGACGAATTTCGTAGACCTTCGTTCCAGCTACATCTTTGATCAACTGGTATCTGTCCTGTTCGTTCATACTTGCCATGCTAGCAATTTTCCCTTGCTCAACTATGTAGTATGGATTGGACGAGGAGAATCCAGCACTCTCGAGGAGTTGATGAACCTCAGCAGCGGAAAACTTTCTGTCATTTACACGAAATTCGTCTTGTTTTAAGCCGACAGTACGACGAATACGCACTTCTGGCTCATCTGACTTCCCAGGAATAACAAGCCTTCCATCTGAATTGTCGAACACGATTTCGACAAAGATAGACAAAGACGGCCTACCGCTTCCTACGTGAAAGAGATCCTTGCGCTCAGCCGGGCGGAGAGTCGAAAATTTCTCGTTGAGGACAAACTGAATGGCTGCGAAGAAATTAGACTTGCCTGACCCATTCTTTCCGACAATGGTGTTTGTGCCAGCAGAGAGTCCATCTGGAAATGATTGCTCCCGATACGAACGGAAGCCAGAGATAATAATGTTCTTGATAAACATCTTGACAAAGGCTGCATGAATTTGCGAGCAAAGGGTAAAAGAGAAGAGAAAAGTTGAGTGGGATTGCACGGTGGCATCGTCAGCATTGATCCGCAAGCGTACCTCGTTGTAAGGAAACGGTGGCCGAGAACATCTGCATAAACCCCGTAACTCGTCAAGAGTCCACCGGTGTGGAATTGCGAATCGTGTCATAATTGCTGTGGCGTGTCTCTGTTTTTTGTGGGGTTGGAACAAACTCCGCTACTCGCGCTCCCCTGCCCCGACCCCCCGCGCGAGGCAGCTAATTGTGCGCAACTCTTTGAAGGCTTGGAGGATCGGACGGGTTGGGGAGGGGGGGGGAACCCTCTCACAGCAAAAGCTGGGGCAGTGTCGACCAAGCTTTTCGTTGCCTGTGTGGATGTAAATGTGTGTATGGGGGGGGGCGGGAAGAGGGGTCCGGTCAGTTCGCAACGAGGCGTGACTGGGGGTGCCTTCTTGGTGGATTGTGCCGAGCTAACTCGGAATTCGCGGAGTTCACCTTGTCTTTCCATAATCAACGATGGGTATTTTCCACCTCCCGCTGAATACTTCTGATCGGATTGGCTTCTCTGTTGCTGTGAACCTGTAACGTGAACGGAGTGCTCGTTGCCTGAAGGAATTTAAGTGAATTCGCAGTATTGCAGGCTTGGCGCAATGCTCTTGTTGGCCACTCGTTTATTTTGGGGAGATTGGCGTATGGTTTCATAGGTGGAATTTGCCCTGAATTAAGTACTTACGCCTGACTTTATTGATGATACCATATTCTCTTTGCTTCCTCCACGCTTTCTCTGGATGAACAGTTCAAGGATCAACTTACTACATAATGACTCTCTCTGGTAATACGTACGCGGAGCTGGAAGCTGTGTTTCGTGCTGGTGTCACTGACTTGAATGACCTATGGAAGAAGGTAATGCCACTACTTAAGTGGGAACTTCCAGTAAATCGTACCGCCATCGGGCTCTTGCTATCGACACAGAACGCAGCAGTGGATTGGTTGCTGTCAGGCAACGTCAGCAGCGGATTTGTTGAGGTAGTACTATCGCAGTTGCCCTTCCTTCAAAGCCTTACCATCAGCACGAAGCCTAGTCACGCTGTTCAACCTCAACTTCTTAAGGGAGACATCTTATTCCCAGCACTTACTCGTTTGAGTCTCGTTCACTTGGATGGCCTCGAAGGGTGGAGGGATCTCTTCTCGTCGCTTCCATTTCTGTCGAGCGTAAGTATAACTGGAAGCCCTGAGCTCCGTGACATCTCCTCTTTGTCAGCAATTGTGTCCCCTGTCAAGGAACTGACAATCTCTCAGTGCTCTATTACTACTATTGATGGTATCATTGGGATGACGTCTCTGGAATACGTATCAATCACTGCATGCAAGCAACTTTCGAACATCCGTGGGCTGGCAGGTAAGCCTTCACTGGCAACACTAATCATAACAGATGCTGCAATTTGCGATGTCAGTGTCTTGGACCTGTGTGTCTCTCTCGTCGAAGTGCATCTGTGCACATGCCCTAATCTGAGTGATGTTCGTGGATTGATGGCTAAACAACAACTGAAAACTGTTCGGATGTTCAATACAGGAGTTGGTGACGTGGGCTGCCTTGCCACATGTATGGCGCTTGAGCTGGTGAATGTGAACAACTGCACCAAACTATCACAGATCAGTGTGTTTGGGGGAAAACAGCAGTTGAAGATTGTGTCAATTGATGGCACCAGCGTGGGTAGCTTGGATTGTTTAACGTCATGTACTAACCTTTCTGAGTTGTATGCCAACAACTGTACCAGCATTGCGACAATCAGGCCTCTATACTTCATGAAACATCTGAAGGTTCTCTCACTCGAGGGAGGTGGCATTACTGATCTTAATCCACTGGAGCAGTGCGAATTTCTTGAAAGAGTCAGTTTTGACAGGTGTTTAGAACTGGAATCCATTGATGGGCTCAAATCCAAGGCACACTTGAAGTACGTATCACTTGCTTTTACCAAGGTGAATTCTATTGATGCTCTATCAGAGTGCAGTGCGCTCGAGGTCCTTGTGGCAAACAACTGTCCAATATCTTCAATCAGCGCTCTTGCGGACAAAGATCACCTAAGAGTGCTTCGCATCGGTGACACAGCGGTGAGTGACATTGGTTGTCTGACACGGTGCAACGCTATAGAGGTGATTAACTGCAACAACTGCCACGGGCTGTCTGACATCAGTTCCCTTATCGGAAAGCAGCAGTTAGGAACTGTCTCAATCGATGGAACTTCCGTAAGCGACATCAGCTGTCTTACCGCCTGCAATGTTCTTTCAGCTCTATATGCAAACGGATGCACTGGACTGTGTGATATTTCGGCGCTGTGGCACAAGGCAAAGCTGAAAGTTTTGGCTGTTGGAGGTACAAAAGTTAGCAATTTCCAGTCGCTAGCGCTGTGCACCGCAATTGAAAAGTTTTACGTTGATGGATGCACAGAAGTACGTGATATCTCTTCTCTGAGTGGAAAACTTCATCTGAAGGTGGTCTCAATCAATGACACCGAAATTTCTGACATTACCTGCCTCTACTCCTGCGATGGACTTCAAGAGTTTCACGCAAATCGTTGTGAGAAGCTTAATAACATTGCGTCATTGGCGGGAAAGAAATTTCTCAAGGATGTACGAATTAACGGCACCTCTGTGAGCAGCATTGAAAGCCTCTCTTGCTGTGTCTCGCTTGAACGATTGTACTGCAACAGCTGTACCCGCCTAATCAACATCGATGCACTCTCAGGGAAGCAGAGGCTGAAAGCAGTGTCCATCGAGGAGACGTCAATCACGGACTTGTCACCACTAGGTGCTTGCTACGGTTTAATCGAGCTCTACGCGAACAACTGCACTGGATTGGATACAGTTGTTGCTTTACGTGGCAAAACCTTGCTGACGACTCTCTCCATTGGCGGCTCTAGCGTGAATGACATTTCTCCGCTTAGCTCCTGTCCAGCGCTAACAAATCTGTTCATCCATGGATGCAAAGGCATTACCGATCTGAGTCCACTACGGAAACTGTCGAACATCAGAGCTTTGTCAATTAGCTCAACCTCTGTATCCAATGTTCAGCCTCTTGAGAACCTCACGGTGTTGAGAGAGCTCTACGCCGAGGATGTCCCAACTTCTCTCGATTTCAGTGTACTGCGTGGCAACGCAATGCTCCGAAAAGTTTCGTTTAACTCAACGGGAATCAAAGACCTGAGTTGCCTTGCTGAATGCGCTGAGTTGGAGGAAGTACTTGCAACCAATTGTAGTGACCTGAAGGACATTACTGCCCTCAGTGGGAAACCAAATCTAAAGTCACTCTCAATTGAAGGAACTTGCGTAAGTGATATCAGCTCGCTGGCGGCGTGCAGTTCACTCGAGAAGCTGTCCGCGAAGAACTGCTCCAATCTTACCGACCTCAGCGCGCTTGCTGGGAAACCTCACCTACAGGAGCTTTTCCTACAGGGGACGACAATTTCGGACATGAGTCCACTGGCAACGTGTACATCATTAAGAGTGTATGCGTGAATGACTTCGTATAACGGATACTCCCAACACACTGGCTCACGACACGATGGAAAAGATGAAAAGTGTTTCGTAGGACGGCAGTGGACTGCGTCGCTCTGACTGCGGCGGTCGTATCCTGCACCCACAACAATAGAACGTTGGCAAACAGTTAGGGTTTGACTATCTTTCTATCGAAGCATCATAGACCTTCGCTCGCTTATTGACCCCACGGGCCACCCTGGTCAGGGCCTGCTGATAGACGTTTAGGTTAACTGCCAATATGAGAAAGCCATTAAAACCCCTTGAAGTTTCTCACATGGTTCTGGAATCGATTTATATGTAACGATGTACATCTTTCTGAGGATTTCAATACTGCTCCTGTTCTTCAGCGTAACTACGTTTCTGCCCTTTTTACTCTCTTGAAATATACAGAAGATATTGCGGATGACGAGCTTGGAAAACACAACTTGTGAGTGCCCAAAAGACACTTCCGTTGCTCTAGGCGATCGGGAGCCCGCTCAAGCTGACACGAATGAACTGGACGTCATCAATACACTTTCAGAGCCCTCAGTTAAGAGTGAGGAGTCATTGTTTTCTCGCAGTAGCTTGGAGCTTTTAGTAGTGCCGCTTGTTTGCGGAATGTTCTATGGATACAACATCGTGTTTGTTGCTGTGTTCTATGAAATGCATAAAATGGCAATGAGCTGTAACAAAGCAGGAGCTCCGGAGTCCTGTGAGACACTTTCTTATGCTGACTGCCGATGGTTTGGCAACGGCACCCATGGAGGGTACTGCGGCTGGACTGACATTACATGCCGAGTTCTCTATCCCAACTCAATTGAGTTTGGAGGCAGCGCGGAGGTTGCTGAGGCTGCCTGTCGAGCCGACAGCCGTTGCACTTGGTCGTATGCTGACTCGGAGTGCGGGAACCCAGTAGGGTTCGATTCGCTGCACTACGCCATCTTCGCTGCCGCTATGACAACTGGTGGTGTGTTCGGCTCATTTATTGGAAGCCCAGTAGTGCAGCAACTTGGCTCAAAACTTAGTTTTCTCATTTCTGGCACAGTGGGTTGTGTCTGTTGCCTTATGTACCATGTTGCTATAGACACCAATGACTACTGGACGCTGATTAGCTCTCGATTGGTGATGGGGCTGTGTGTGGGGGTTACCGGCGTTGCGTCTCCACTCTATATCAATCAAAATGCTCCCAAGCATCTGAAGAAACCAATGGGCTACATATACATGATTTCCATATGCATTGGGATGCTTGGAATTGCCATCATGGGGCTTGCTACAGGCCAGAGCGCTGACTTTTCGGATAACACAAACCTTCACATGATGGGTCGTATTCAAGCAACTGCTGCCCTGGCCTCCGCGTTGTCTGTGTCAGTAGTGGTACTTGGCTTGTTTGCGAAAGAGACGTGCATCAATTTTAATTTGCAGCATCACATTCAGGGAGCGGTTAATGTGGATCCAAATGAATATAGCTACAGCACAATGTTTCCTCGGCTAATGATTGCATTTGTAATGGCCTGCACGTTTCAACTAACCGGAGCGAATTCCATTTCTAGTTATGCCCCCACAATCATGGGGAACCTCGGGCTCGCACCCCTTGTTGGGACATTTCTAATGATGCTTGTTTGTCTCATTGGTGCCATCGCGTCGGTTCAACTGTCAACACGTTTTTCATCGCGGAGTATCTTTCTGTGCGGCTCTTTTATCACTGGAGCGGTTTGTATTGGTCTCTGTGGTATTCCTGTTTACCCAGGTGTCGCACCTGATAATGTCAAGAACGTTGTAGCAGTCGTCGGCACCTTGCTGTTTATGGGGTTCTTCCAGCTTTGCCTCGGACCATGCTTTTACGTTCTTACACAGGAGGTGTTCCCACTGTCATTCCGACCAAAAGGTGCCTCTTTCACCCAAACTTCTCAGTTTGCTCTCAAGGTGGTTGTTTGCGTGTCATACCCTTTTGCGACGCAAGGACTGTCTGGCGGCGCGGGAGGAAATCAAAACAAAGGACAATCACTTGTGTTTCTCTTTTTTGGCGTAATTGGGCTGGTTTGCTTTGTCATTGAATACTTCTTTCTCCATCCGTGGGAGAAACCTTGATATCCCATTTCAACTATTTGCTCAAGTATCGTCGTTGCGTTCGCCCATTTGTGTGGGGTATTCCTGTGCTCAATCCCGGCTCATCTCATGTGCAGGGTTGCTTGTGTTGCTTCTAGGTGCGTTTCCCGCATGAATTTGTCATGTGGATCTTTTCTGATCACTCAGAATGGATGGCCTGCCTCACCACGCTTCGTTCGTTTGTTTCACGTAGTAACTTTTACCGGTCTCTCGGACTGACCATTATTTTGAAATCAATCAACTTTCCACTAACGTTAGCAGGTGCGGATGGCATCGACTGACGCGATGAGCTTCGCGTTTCTGACAACTCTACCGCAGAATCCTCACTTCCAAGCCCATCATGGGCAGGGTGATACCATGCAGTGCTTTGCTACCCCCAAGTACCCTAAATTGTTGTTTTTCTCCTCTTCCGTGAACATCTGCATCTTTGGTTTTTTTCTTTCACAGACACTACATTCCTGTACATGATCAAAATGACCCGCTTTTGTACCCAATGGCTCCTGTGCACGATGCTGCTGTTGTGTCCTATCCCATCAACACGTGCTGCCACTTATAAAGTTGCAGCGGCATATCTTTCTGCGGCCGAATCAACTGCTGCGTATTCAATCTACACCACAGGATTGCTTGCTCCAGCGGCGCTTCAGCCAAACACTGCGGTGTCATACTCCGTGTCACGGACTGGGGTGTCTCGTAGCTCTGGATACTCGGTGTTCAGCTTCTTCTCCACCCAGAGTGCTGTTGCAATGTTTGGCCAGGCAGGGATGTATCTCATGTTCCAAGTGTACTCAAATGCCTACATTAACAATGTTAAGTTGGTATCGTTCGCACCTCTTTCCCAGAGCGTCAACAACCCCACTCCGCCATGCTTTCTTACCTTCCTACCGCAAGTGTACTGGACGATGGCATCAGGACAAGTTGAGGCGGTGGCGATGTTGATGGCGTTGGCGAATCGAGATCGATTTTTAAAAGCCCAGATACTTCTTCGTGTCGCCGAATATGTTACAGGGGTTGGCTTCAGTGTCAGCGTGCTTATGCCGAAGGTGGCACCAACCTTGGGGGCTAGTTTCGGTCAGGTAGTAACTAACGTGATATCTCAGCCATGGATGAACAGCCTCGTATCCTCAAAGAACGGTGTGTACTACCTGTTCCCCATTGGAGAGTTTGATCCCTTGGGAGTCTTTTGGATGCAAGCCCTATCCATCAACAGTAACGTAAGACAGTTGAATGCCACCATTGCTGTGGCCTTTGAGCTTCAGTACTTGATGCTTGACACCTACAAGTCACAGGC